>JAAMPI010000280.1:0-45782 GCA_013054445.1 Cudoniella acicularis
CCTCCAACTGCCCACTATCTTCTCCACCAACATCTCCATGTTCCTCACCTTCCGCCTCCTAACCGGCTTTCTCGGCAGTCCCTCCCTCGCCACTGGCGGCGCGACAATCTCTGATATCCACGCCCCTTCGCACGTCGCATACGGGATTTGCATCTGGGGTTCTTTCGGTGTCTGTGGGCCTGTATTCGGACCTATAATTGGTGGTTTTGTTGCCCCGGTGAAGGGCTGGCAATGGACGATTTGGATTATGATGTGGCTTTGCTCCTTCGTTTTTATCTTGATGTTTTTCTTCCTGCCCGAAACTAGCGCTGAAAATATCCTTTACAAAAGAGCAAAACGTTTGAGAAAATCGACGGGAGATAAGCGGCTGAGAAGCCAATTTGAAATCGACACCAAACATTATACGACGAGAGATCAGTTGGTGGTTCTCGGCAGAGCATTCACGCTCACGTTCAAGGAACCTATTGTTTTCTTCATGGATTTATATACGGCTCTCCTTTACGGCGTGCTCTTCCTCTGGTTCGAATCCTTCCCTCTGGTATTCGGCGATATCTATCACTTCAATCCCGGCGAGCAAGGACTAGCATTCCTAGGTATTTTCATGGGAGGCGTCATCCCCATACCCCTTTTCCTAATATGGGTAAAATACAACATCGTCCCTCAATTCACCAAGCCCGATTTCAAACCCGAAATGGTCCTCCCACCAACGTTCCTCGGATCAGCAGCTCTCCCAATCTGTTTATTCTGGTATGGATGGTCTGCAAGAGAAAGTGTTCACTGGGTTATGCCTATTATCGGTTCATCTTTCTTCACGGTGGGAATTGTTACGTTGTTTAATTCGGTGCTTAATTATTTGGGGATTGCGTATCCGCAGTATGCGGCGTCGATATTTGCTGGGAATGCGCTTTTTCGAGCGTCGTTTGGTGCGGTGTTTCCTCTATTTGTGAGTTACGTGCAGAATTGAAAGTTTATTCTTATGAGAGTTGTATCTAACCATAAATGTTGGCAGGCGAGGCAGCTTTTCCATACATTGGGTATTGGGCCGGGCAATTCGCTTCTTGGCGGTATTGCAGTGTGCTTCATGCCGCTTCTATACATCTTTTATAAAGTAAGCCACAGTACTTGCTCTGGATTCACAGCTTTCAAACTTCGTCTTAACTATGAGATAGTATGGAGAAAAGATCCGTCATATGAGCAAGAACGCCCGACACGATATTTAAAATAATTCGAGAATTGTGAATGGGGAAGATATCCTTGCCTTTTATGGCAGCTGGTAAAAGGGGTTGGGAGTTTAAGCGAGGAGGGAGGGGGTCGGGTGGAGTTGATATACTTCGTACTAATAGCTTTTGATCAAATAATACAAACAAGATTGAAGATAACGATGCTTGACTCCTAGATGTTGAAGACCTATGGAATTATGAATTATTTTAAGAAACTTGAATTAATTATGGTATCTCAAACTATCATCCATTGAAAAAAACAAAGCCTCGTCCTTTTGACTTTCCTTCCTTCCCTACCAAAAGAGAACAAGTTCCAACGCCCGCCCCTCCATCCAATACATACATATTTACATCCACATCCCAACCTCTTATCGCTCTCACCACATGACCCAACTACACAGTCGTAGCCGGCACCTCCGCCGGATTCTCCGGAAACCGACTCTCATCATGAACCATCAACCCAGCACCACCGCCTTCTTGCTTTTTAACATCTATTCCCCCCTTCTTCAAAAATAGCCCATCAGTACCCACACCACTGACACCCTCAGCCCCCAAATCCTTCGGATCCCAACTCGCGCTCTTCCTTGGATTGACCTGCAAAACATACATGGTATCAATCTCCTCCAAACTACGATCCTTCGTCTCAATCATGAAGAAATAGACGATCCAGAAGAGCGCGAAACAGCAGAAGGCGAACACGAGGCCGTAGAAGTAGTCGATGGCGTCGGTGATGAAGGTCGTGAAGAAGGAAATGAGGAAGTTGAGGAGCCAGTTGGAGGCTGTGGCGAGCGCCATGCATGGGGCGCGATATCGGGCTGGGTAGAGCTCACCGACGACGGCCCAGACGAGGGGCCCCAGGTCGTGGCGAAGGCGACGATAAAGAGGCAGGTGAAGACGATGAGGACGGAACCTGCGGCGGGAGTGCTGAGGGGGTCGGAGGCTGAGAGCGCAAAGTGGCCGACGAAGGAGTAGACTAGGAAACACATGCACATCCAAGCTGCGCCAATCATCAAGCTCTTTCTGCGTCCGCAGTTTTTGACGATCCAAAGACCACCGATAGTGGCGACCACGTTGACGGTTCCGAGAATGATGGATGTGATGTAAGAGTTGGAGATACCGGTGGATTTGAAAATGGTTGTGCCGTAGTAGAAGAAAAAATTGGCTCCAGTAAGCTGCTGGCCGGCTTGGAGGACCATGCCGAGAATCGTGCGGTAAAGCATTCGTGGGCCGGTGAAAATCTCGTACCATGGGTGATCACCACCTGCCTTTTCAGCTTGGAGCTTCTCTTCAATTTCTTGGATCTCGGCATCAATAAGCGGAGAATAGGCTTCGACTCCATTGAGACGAGCCATATTGCGGCGGGCTTCCTCTTCCCTACCCATGCGGTATGCAAAACGTGGCGACTCTGGCATGAACAGAATACTGGTGCCAAGAATGATGGCCCAAAGTGCAGAAAGACCGTTTGGAATTCTCCATTGAGCCGAGTTGGTGTATGCAGCAGATGTGCCATAATTGATCTAGAACTGTCAGCGACGTCTTAGCAAGCCCAAGAAATGAACATACCATGTAAGCAGTCCAGATGCCCAAAGTAATGAGCAATTGGTAAGAGCTGACAACTGCGGCACGAATAGCCTTTGGAACACTTTCACTCTGGTACATAGGCACACTGGTACTTAACGCACCGATACCCAGTCCAGCAGTAAATCGTCCCATGGCGAATTGAACCCACTGCCTGCTACTCGTAATTTCAATCACAACACCAATGATGTAAAAGAACGCTGAAAAGGAAATCGTATATCGCCGTCCAATCTTGTCGCAAACCCATCCACTTGCCAAGCAGCCCACAAGGGTACCAGCACAGAGAAGAGCGACAATTGTACCCTGTCGTACTGGAGTGAACTTTCCATCTTGACCAAAACGTTCGAGGAAATCGGTCATAGCGAGGAAACCTATATTCAAATTTAGGACGACGAAAGGGAATTTTGGAGGGGGAACAAACCTGATATTTGACCAGATTCATATCCAAACATAAATCCACCTATTGAAGCAATTGCTCCCAGAAGAATGGCTTGCACGGTAACATGGCCCTCATCCTCAAAATTGGCGACAGCATTTTTTCCTTCTAGAGAGTGTACACGAGCTGGGGTTCTAGACATGGGGGTTTTTGTCGGCGATTGCTTTTCAGCAGCGACAGCAGCCGCATCCTTCTTGCTGAAGAAGCCCATCCTGTTTTCTACAAGTGAGATTGTATCCAGGAAAGAATATTAGAAATGTTAGGAATGTTAAAAACACCTGGGGAAAGAAAGGGAGATAAGGAGTTAGAAATCACTCTCATAAAAGAAAGTGCTGTTTGTGGAGCATCCCCTTGAGCTACTCGAAGGGTCCTAAGAAGTCCGAGACCGAGGGACCAAAAGAGCCAAGAGCAGCGCTTGTGGCACAACTAACCTTTCCATTTTCACTTCATCCAACAAATTCTCTACATTTTCATGACTACTTACGCAAGGGCCAAGGCCCATAGCATCATTCCAGGAACACTACGCACGAACGGGTTCTTCTTAGTGGACAGTAGTGGATACAATTTCTCGTTCAAGTCGAATTTCGAAAGCAGAAAAAAAAGTCGAGGTCCATCAAACGCCCGCGCCCTGTCGATCCACCTCTATCAAGGGATCCACCTTCAAGCTACCAAGCTTCACCCGAAGCCCTTCCGAGACTGATCTCACGCTAAAAGATGAAAATGACGACGGTGTGGATCTTGATCTTGGCTTATGTTCGGTATTATCCCAGCTTCCGACTTCCTTGATAACAGAAACTTCTTGATAGGACGAGGGCGGTTGAACGGCATTGATACGCGAGGAACTGCTGAGAGGTGCATTATAACTTATGCACAAGTCTTCTGACTCTAAGTTCTTAATCAGAATCATGAGATGCGTTTAAAGTTCCGGATTGGAAATCCCGAATAACGGGGCATGGCGGCATGGCCGGATTCGTGATGTCCACTCGCAAGCTGACGGGAAGTTTGCAAAGTCATGAACTGTTATTTTCTAAGCATTAATTAGTTGCCCTCAGGTCTCAAAGAAATCAACCTGACCAACTCCCCTAATGCTCACCCACTTTCATCGCCGCATTGCTTTTCTCCCCCTTAGCCGTTCTCCATTCGCCTCTCCCCGACGGACAAGACTTCCTGCTCTCAATACTTGTAACACAACAAATCCGTCTCAGTACTCATCACCTGCCAAACGGGTATATCCTGGGCAAAACCTGCCATGTACATCAAATCATTCAATGTTGCATCTGGATTGGCGAGCGGATCTTTTATGGAGGTCCTTGGTCCTTCGTATGCCCATAGTCTGTTGGGCTCGTCCATCTTCTGCCAAATCCACCATAATCGATCAACTTGTGTATGGTGAATGACGAAAAGCGGATCTGTGAAGCATTAACATCTCTTCATGATGAAAAACATGTATGTCTTGCCATTCGGGGAAGTTGTCTGCGGCATATCCCCATTCACTCCGTCATGAATACCAAGGTGCGGCCCTTTGTATAAGGAGGAACTGAAATCGAAAAATCTTGAATATGACGTGGTCTCAGACACAGCTGTTGGTGTCCATGTGTAGTTGAACATCGTAGGTGAGTCGCAAGTGAAGCAGCGCGATATAGAGTGTGACTCCGCACGGTTTGCATAATACGCAGGTCTCAGCGAGGCAAAAGGTCCAGATGAGACGCACTGTTGAGGTAATCCCTTGATGAGTTGACAGTTGGGGCTCTGGGTTCCATCACCACCAATTCCTTTGACCGGATCCCATATTGCTGCGTTGAATGGATCTGCTGCATCCAAGGTCCAATCCCAGTACCTGCAGAGTGAGAATTTATTCACTCATACGAATCGGAAAACCTACAAGAGAGGGCCACCATATCCGCATTCTTTCAAAGCGAGTTCATACAAATGTATGAAATACCTATGCCAAGGCAGGAATGCTGCCGTGGTGAAGTCCCCCTTTATATGCACTACGAAGGTCAGCCAAGACGCTCCAACTTAGATTGAAAATCCACATACCTTCATCAAATACGAGCGCGTGGATGTAACTGAAATCGTCATAAAGCGTGGTACTCAAACCAATCTTTGAAGGCTTTGTGGGCAAACATTGTGCGGCCTTGATGTATTCGTCTCTTTCACTCTGCGACACAGAATTCCATTCTTTTCGAAGCACCGGATTTTCACATGCAGAAATAACAGGCCGCAAGAATATGGCGAGTGTTGAAAGTACCATCACAAGACGTTGGGTTTTCAGAAAGACCATATTGAGTTCTGGGTCGGTATGATATGTTCTAACAATCGTGTATGCTTTTACTATACGATAACTATGTTAGCCAAGAACATTTCTGCACTGCCATTCTGATGGACAAAGCATTCTCAATGTGGGTAAGAAGCGATGCAAGGAGAATTAGACTCTACTCGCAGGTTGAGAGGGTGGGATCAAATGAGCATACCTTGAATCGTCGTCCTGCCGCCGATTTCGACCAGAGCCACCCCAGCAGTGGAGCCGGCTGTCTTGAGAGGGCGAGAACAGCTGCAATCGCAGCGGTATCCGCTGGTCACAGTAAACGCTGCTATTGAAAGGATAATATTGAGATAAGTTGCGAACCCGGTCGTCAGCGGGTAAGAATATGTGTAAAGAGTTGGAAACTGAAGAACGGATGTGCGGAAAATGGAGCATTGAAGATAATCTGAAAGGGTAGGCAGGTCGTTTGACTCGTTCCTTCTCTGCTTAACGGCTGGCCAACTAAGCAACCAAAAGAGCAGGTGCAAACATGAGATGGAAAGAGACGAGTTAAAGGCACAGGGAAAATTAAACGGCGTGAATGGAAGAGCCGGGTTTCCATTGCATTTTTTTAATTACCATTATATCTCCAGTTTCAAATGAAGAGTAAAGTGCTATATAAAGATGAAATGAATATGGCCGTAAAGAGCAAGAACATTGATGAATCTGAGGAGCTCGTTGCCGAGACGAATGTCTGCTTTGGGCTCGAAGGTGTAGCTGTTGGGACCGTAGTGGAAGCATTCGTAGAGTTTGTCTGAGCAAAAATGCCCCCATCCTTCGTACTTGTTGCATTGGCTTTTGCTCCAGTGAGAGCAGCTACGACAGCGAAATACGCTGGCTTGCGGACGAGGTTGGCGTCAAACAAACATGCGGATCCTGTTCCAGGAAATGTTGATGGAACCCAAGAATACTGTTCAAAATTAGAAAACAACTTGAGTGTTAGAAAATTGACATGCCTTGTCATCAAAGTCCCACACAGTTATTCCTACACAATCCTTGACAGCCACACATGCTGCTACGGTATTCTGATAATCAGTACTTTGCTGTGTGGTCTGGGCCGCTGTGACCGGCAAATTCATGCGAACGTCCAATTCTGTGATTGCAACCTCAACACCTAGAGCAGTAAATGACTCGAGATTGGCAACCTGGACTGCTTTGGACGGTGTGGAGCCGACAACAAAATGGCTTTGCAACCCCACGCCGTCGATCTTAGTTCCGGAGGCTTTTAAGGACTTCACGAGACTCAAAACAGCGGTCGTTTTCACGCCCGGCGTCTCGATGCTGAAATCGTTGTAGTATAATTTAACGTCCGGATCTGCGGCTGCGGCGGTCTCGAAGGCGATTCTGATATAATCTGGCCCAATTGTCTGGAAGAACACGTCATTTCGAAAAGTCCCATTCGCTTCGAACGCCTCGTTTACAACATCCCAGGCGTAACATTGGCCTTTGTAGTGTGTAACTTCACTCGTAACATGGTTCTGGAGGGCTGCCACGAGCGTTGCGTTCGTCCAGGTTCCATCAGTAACTAAACCAGTTAGTTATTAAGCCAATACTGCTCAACGGTTCAATTCGTACCCCATGCTGGCAATTGCTGAAACCACACTAAATTATGACATCTCAGAAGTTGCGAGTTCTTCTTCGCAAGTGCTGTAATAACATCTCCCTCCGCAAAAGAGAATGTAGCCGGACCTGGCTGAATCGCATCCCACTACTAACTTATCAGCACATGTACTCGAACTGCCACCACAAGATGCCCTGCCTTTTGTGAATTCCCCGGTGTTATTTGACCAAATTCGCTGGTATTCGAGAGGGCAGCGACGAGAGCGGTGTCGTTGAGTTCGGGGTTGTCTGTTGCGGTACCAAAGTATTTCAGACCCTACAAACACACGTGAGTATCCCGTTAACTCTGCAGGTTAGATCACGACTTACAGCTGCTTTGGCAAGAGTATTAAGTTGAGCGTATGCCACAGGGACAACAAACGGAAGAATGAGTGTAGAGAAATACATTATTAAGGAGAGTTTGGAACAAAAGCCGCAATTCTAAAGATTTCGCAGAAACTGAGAACAGAAAAGGATAGGAAGAACCCTGGCTAGCAGAAGGAAGATAACATAGATATACTTCCCAGCTTTCAATGTCGACATCGGAGGCTCGACCTTCCCCAGATCATCAACTGCTCACGCCCACCTTCGGAAACCATATTAGGCAAATTTGGGACGAGCGCTTCATTGCATGATCTGCCATGGCCAGAACGGTATATAGAAGAGCTGGTATGAGATGGCAGTTTCAATGCAGAGGCGAATTGTACCTGAAGATCATCGTCGGATGTCAATCTGTGACGCGACTTGGCGGCAGCGAACTGGCCGAGTTTGACATGGGAGGGGAACGGCCCAGTCACAGCGCGAGACGATGCTTCTTACAATGCGGTCGCAATTGTTCGTGATGCGCGGTGATGGGTCATTTGATGCGGTCCTGAGGGTTCTTGAGTCTCCGGAATAGTTTCTGCGAGGCCATTAAAAGTGGGAGGAGGATCATCAAGGGAGCCGCGAGAGATGTTGCGACGCGCCAAAGCCGAAGGCCACGGCCCGCCGGCGAAGATAGCCTGACATGAGCAGGCCAGCTTCTTGGGTTCAGAACAGCCTCAAGTGAATCTAGAGCCCAAGAGCCAATTGATGCTGGAAGAGAGGTTTTGTTTCATTCTTTCATGCCGGATTTCGAGAGACGAAAATATGGCCAACATCAATATCCTCAAGTTTGGAGTTTCGTCGCCTGCAGACATATCTCCCTTGACGGCTCTGAAAGCTGCCGGATACGATTCTGGCGATATAATTGCTGTGATAGGGAAGTCTGAGGGTGAGTGTCTTCTGCTTGGCATATGTTTTGAGGCCAGAAGTATCTGACTATCTCGTTCAGATGAGAAGAGGCGAAAGTAGCCACTCATCTTTCTTCATATTTCCAGATTGAATGCTAATCCGGCCTTTTGACTGCCCCCTTTTCAAATCACGTCCATGAAAACGATACATCTCATTATCTATCACACTTCTACCATCAGTCACAGCTGACATTTCAAGGCAACGGATGTGTCAACGATTTCTCCCGCACTCTCAGCACACATATCTACGAACCACTGATACCCGAATCAGCTGTCACCATCTTCTCAGGAGGTCGGTTAAATCTCATCCCTTTTCTCTTCCAGCTAACGCAAGGCAGGCACTGAAGGGGTCTTGAGTCCCCACGTGACATTTATTGTCAAGGAAAACAATGTGACGGGTCTACAGGCAGCAGCCGGACATACTCGCCTTCTCGAGCCTCACGAAATTGGCAAACCGGAACATGCTATGCAGGTTGCTTCTTCCGTCCGCGAGATTTTGAGCCAAGCCGGCATTCCAAAGGATAACGTGCATCTCGTACTGATAAAATGTCCTCTCCTGACATCAGAGAAGGTAGAATCCATCAAAGCTGCCTCCAAAGTTCCCGTCACCACGGATACATACGAGTCAATGGCCAAATCCCGTTACGCGTCTGCACTTGGAGTTGCCGTTGCTCTTGACGAACTCCAAGAAAGTGAGCTCGATGAGGCAATACGGAGCTACAAGACGTGGAGTTCAAAAGCAAGCTGCAGCTCTGGCGCTGAGCTTGAAGACTGCCACATACTTATTATAGCATCAGGGCCGTCTTCCGGTAATCTGCGTGCCGCCTCTAGTTACATGAATGATGCGATCGATGCAAGGGCAATCTTGCAGATTTTGGAGCGGGTCAAAAGTGAGCATGGCCATGTGCTTCAGATTTTTGTCAAGGCAGAAGCAGACCCAAGTAATAAAATACGTGGTAAGAGGCATACGATGAACAATGACAGCGATATACATAGTACGCGACATGCAAGAGCGGCAGTGGGAGGGTTGATTGCGGGGTTGGTTGGGGAAACTCAGATATATGTTAGTGGTAGGTACCAACGCAAGATCCCGAACCACCAGCAGCCTTGCTGATAGGTATGCAGGTGGTGCAGAAGGACAGGGCCCCCCTGGCGGTGGAAGCCTAACGGTCTTTTATTCTGTGGCGGAAACAAGTGTCCCTGAAAGTTCGGGATAGAGAATGTTTACAGATGTTCATACGATGGGTTGATGTCGTCTAATCAGGCTGCCGGTTCGGCATCTGGCTAAAACAATTAGATGAAAACGTCTTTGCCCAGAATTATGAGCCGAAGTCTTTTCTATTTTAAACTTTTTGGATTTCTGATTGTCCAATCATTTCTTTACGTTTATTCGCTACGCTTCATTTATGCTTATTAGTTTTTGGTTTGTGTTGATTGCGTAGTTACTTTGCAAATTGCCTGCATCTTCTTTCTGGCGACCTAGAATTCTGGCATTATCGCAACTCGTATCGTTATCGCGGCGTCCGGAAGATCACCAGATCATTTAAAATGTTATTATTTTATTTCTACAAGAAGGCAGCAATGTTCCAGGATACTTGGCTTCAGGCCCAGACTTTTCAACTCCATATAAAGTTTTCACGTCAAAGGCTTGGCCGTTGGTAAGCATAAATCACAGGGTCGATTAGCGTCTTGGAACTGATTTCAATAGACATCAAAATGCGGACTGTTCTTTCTCTCCTGCCAGCGTTGGCAGTTGTGTGCAATGGAGCCGCTCTACCTCAAGCAATTGGAACAGATCTAAGCCGAGGAGGACCTGCTCCCTCGAAGTATACCTTCACGATTCCTTGTGAGACAACTGGAAAAAGCTGTCATCTAAAGACTGTGACAGTCGACTTTCCGGCTGGTGGTGGCGGACCAAGTGTCATTCCGAGAGAACCTCAGGTAATAGTGGATGTAAGCAGGACGCTCCTCTTACCTACACCACCTCCCGAAACCTCCCCACATTGGGGCCCTGGGCCTGTAAGACACACAAAATCATCTTCATCAAGTTCTTCGGTCTCGAGACAGACGATATGGGAACGACAGGAATTAGGCCCGGTCACACGCAGCACAGTAGCTTTCCCAGAGGCAACTACATCACCAAAGGGCCATCATGCACACGGTACCAAAAAACACACCAAGACTAGAAAGCACCCCAAGCCACAAGAACCAACTCTGGAGCCTCGACAAATTGAGATAAGCCTGACTCGAAGCAGCGAGCCTTATCACACGATTCACACCCGCACTGAAAAACACCATACGTCTCCAAAGCCTACACGTTCACCAATTCCTATCTTAACCGTCCCCATCCGTGAGAAAAGATACGACGCGTTAAACGCCACCTCGGCTGCAGCAAGTTCAACAAGCATCGAAACTCCCGTGGCAGCACCAACCTCAAGAGTAACCAGCTATGGTCAAGGAAGCACCCGCACACCAGCCTACACCAGTGGTGACCCTCCCCGCACTCCCTCTTACAGTTCAGGAGATCCAGCACGCACACCTTCATACGCGACTGGCGATCCACCCAGGACCGTCTCCTATTACACAGGCGACCCCCCTCGAACCATCTCATGGGAAGATCCATCCACAACCCGCACAGTCCCTCTTCTCATCCCACCAATCTCCATGCGCCAGGAACTCGGCGACCCAACCAACTCCTTCACCCTTACCCCCTTGCCACCCGGAACTACAATTGGACCCGACCCCATCGTCACCAGTCCCCCACTCACCCCGGACTTCAACCTGCTCGCCCGCCAAGACCCACCTCCAACCTTTTCCATCGTTCCTACCGGAGACACCACCATCGGAATTGGAAGAAGACAGGAACTCGGTGTTCCAGAGAGAAGCTTAAGCTGGATCTCTTTCGCCCCAAGACCAACCGAGCCACCATACTTCTCTCCCCTTGGCGAGCGTGAAGTGGTCGAAGAAAGACAAGAACGCTCCGGAGGAATAGTAACAGCAATTGAACTCACAAACGCCTGGCCATCAGACATTGCGCGTCCCACTAGCCTCCCAGCCGTCATCACTCGTCCGGCGATTATCTACAGAGAAGCTGAAGCCGACAACGTTGAAGAGAGACAAGAACGCTCAGTGGGGATCGTAACAGCGATTGAACGTCCAACCGATTATCCTGCTGTCCCATCTCTAGATGTGGCACGTAGCTCCTTCGCCTGGCCATCAGAAATCGCACGCCCCACGGAGGACCCAGGAGCAGTCGAGACTGAACCAGCGATTATTTACAGAGAAGTTGTCGAAGAGAGACAGGAAGGCTCAGGAGGCATCGTAACAGCGATCGAACGTCCAACCGATTATCCTGCTGCCCCATCTCTAGATGTAGCACGTAGCTCCTTCGCCTGGCCATCAGAAATCGCGCGACCTACTGGGGACTTCCCAGCCGTTGTGACACAACCAGCCATCATTTACCGCGAAGCCAACGCTGAAGCCGAGAATGTTGAAGAACGACAAGAGCGTACAGGTGGAATCGTAACCGCCATCGAGCGACCCACCGAATGGCCCGCCTGGCCAACTTACACACGCCCAGCAGTCATCAATGAGCGCCAAGAGCTCGGCGATCCATACCGCAGCTTCTCATGGCCTTCATATATCACTCGTCCTTCTGTATGGAGTGTTCCTGTTGCTACGCGCAGCGCAGTGGTTGAGGAGAGACAGGATTTAGGTGACCCGGGGCGTAGTAGTTTTAGTTGGCCGAGTTATATTACGAGACCGACGGCGTATCCAGTTCCAACGGCGACGGCGACGAGGAGCGGTGGTGTTGTGGAGGGGAGGCAAGAACTTGGGCCTGGTGAGGTAACGAGGAGTGAGAACTTTGAGGGGTGGAGCGGGGCGCCAACTACGTTGGCTACAAGGACGAAGTATACGACGTGGTGAGTTGGGAGAAAGCGAGGGGGAAGATGAAGGAGGGATTCAAGAGGAAAGGTGAAGCGAAGAAAGGAAGCGAGGCGATACCTTGTTAGGAATTTTGTGAATTTTGTTATTTTCTTGGTCCTGGTAGAAAGATAGGAATGCAGGGGCTGGAACTTCTTGTCCGTCCTTTGATAGGAGGGTGACAACGCTCATGTAACGGTTTTCATCTTTTCTGTGTCTTTCCATTTTGTGTCCCTTAAAATCTACATTTCCCCCAAATTCCTCTTGACGCGAAGAATCCAGTACAAAAAATAACAAGAAGAATTTCCTAATTCTAGACGTCCTCCACTAGCATTAATCGTCCAGCTAGTAATCCAACCACTCTCACCCCTGGCCAATCACGCTTGAGGGCTATTCTTGCACCTAGACAGCAGGAAGAACCTGTTAAATTGTGGCGTTTTTGCCCTTGAGGGGCCCTTGATGGGAAGGGATGATGCTTTAGTCGCCAGCATAAGGGAGTAGTGGAGTTGAGACTTCTACAGTGATGGGTGACTTGGTGAGACGAGTGAGTGAGAGTCGTGACAAGGACCATGGCGTGTCTGGAATTAGGGAAGGGATATTTTGGGTATACTTGACTATACGTGATGTCTAGACTCCCAAGGTCACGGGGTGAGCACTAATGACGTTGAACGACCTCATGTCTAGACAAAGTTGAACGTTGATCATAGTGTTGTGATCAAAGGTGAAATGTGCATCGGGAATAATTTCGGCGATAAGACATTCCCTTATCAAGACGTTCCCTCGCTTCCCTGCCCGAGGCCTTCGCTCTTTGTGACATGTCGATCTTCACCTTCTCGATACCTGCCGAAATCCTCGTCCTCCACTCTATTGTTGGAGAGACGACATCTTTGAGGGCGTTGGGTGAATGCCTATTGCATGCGCCCTCTCCCTTGGTCCTCACGGCAACATTAATGCGATTGAGCATCTAATTATCTGACCCCGCGTCACGCGCCTTACCCGGACCACCAGACAAGATTTTGAGCCCGAAGGTGAAAGGTCAACCACGACTGTCCCTGTCAATGCAACAATGTCTTCAGGGTCCGTCCATCCCAAAACCTATCCAGTAACGTTGCAGAAACCTAACTGTCTGCAGATCCTTAAAAGACCTTACCAAAGCTATCAGCACCTTCACTTCCTCCCCGAGTAGACCCGCGTCCCTTCCCCTACCCGAGGACCTCCTCGAAGTCGTTAACGCATACCTTCACAAGCACGAGATACCTGATGAATCGGATTCGCAGCGTCTGCAAGAAGATCTGCTCAATATCTATCAAGCCTTTATACTCGACAAGCCATCGCGCCTCGCGCCATTTCTTGCAGTTCTTCGCGCCTTGAAACCTGGAATTCAGGGATCTGGCAGATTGTTACAATGGTGGGACAAGCTCTCTCTACCAGTCTTGAGCAAGTTGGGTGAAGAGAAGGGCTTGGCTGCAGAGGCTCACGCGACGTTGTTGAGTACCCTGGTGTATGATGAGGATGATGGAGATGTCGAGGATGCGAAGTTGACGAGCAATACCATGGCTGAGAGGCTGTTACTGATATGGCTTGCGAAATCGAGGGCTGCGACCGAATATTTCGATGGGCATGCTCGATTTGTGGAGGGACAGCTTCAAGTGATCCTGCTTGACTATGGAAAGAAGCGTCCGAAGGTGAGGAACAATCCCTATTCTAGCTTCACAGTGCTAATTTCTGCAGGATTTGTTGGTTTTAATCAACAAGCTCTTCGTGGACAAAAACAGCAGAATTACGATACTCAGCCTCCTTTGCGAGTTTATACGCCATGGCCCTCCCCATTTACATCAGCTTCTAGATACTCCTCTCTTCGATAACATGCTTCGATGTCTCCAGATTGACACCTCAACGCGGGTCATTTCGTTGGCCATGACAGCTCTCATTATGTTTCTGCCACATATCCCCGTCTCGACCTCGAGATACCTTCCTGCGCTCTTCAACATTTATAGTCGCATGCTGTTCTGGGATCGGGAGCGAAAGAAGTCTGAAGAATCACTGGGTAACGACGACGAAGAGAAGAATGAGAATCAGCAAACCACAGAGAATGAAAATAGATGGAGCAAACTCTCCTACCTGCTGGAATCTGAGGACGAGACAGTTCCCGAGCTCCTGCACTATTTTACATTCCTTTACGGGCTTTACCCAATCAATTTCATGAGCTATATTAGGAAGCCTCAAAGATATCTCCGACATGCAAATTTCCCTGGAGCTGATGATCTGGATGTCGAGCCTGCAGAAATCAGACAACGATCTGAGCGATTCAGACAAGTCCACCTTCTCCATCCTAATTTTTTTACGACGACAATTGAGAGCGAAATCACAGACAATGTCAATCGATGGATGAAGAGCGAAGCAGCCGATGTTGTTGCTGAGTGTATGGCACTTTATACGCCAGCTGAGAATGATGTACACCCTGTCCAAAGAAGCACAAACACAACCGAGCCTAACGCAGATGTTCCTGAGCAGTCGTTGTTAAGTCAAGATAGCATTACCCCATTCCAGTCTCGGCATAATAGCTGGCGAAATACGCAGTCAACAGCTGTCGCCTCGCCCGAGGATCCCAGAGCTTCTAGTCTGCACCGGAAACTTTCACAAGCAAGCCAGTCGATGCCTTCAATTGCGGACTCTCCCAACCTTCGACCTACCGAACGTCTTGATAGTCCAACTATCCCAGCTCAGATGCTCCCATCACCTTCTTACAATCACCTGCAAGACATGGTAAACACTCAAAAGTCTGTGCGCGGGAGCGTTTATCAAACTCTCACCAACGATTCCGTTGCATCTTTGGCATTATCCAACAACCATAACGACAGTTCAATCCATATAGACGCATACCTAATGTCCCTTAGCCGTGAGACGATCCCTAGATCACCATCTCTTCGACCCTCAAATGCAGACCCAAATGTCAGACTTGCGTATTTTAAGCGTGAGATTACATTATTGCAAAATGATTTGAACTTTGAGCGCTATCTGAAGCATCAGCACTTGTCGCACATTGGACAACTTCGAAATAAGCAGATGAGAGAAGCCAGAGTTGAAGCGGAGACCCAGAACCTAATTAATTCGAATCGCAGCCTCAAATCAAAGTTGGAGGAGGCGAAGCGCTTAAACTTGCAAATTAGAACGGAAACTGAGAAGAGCAAGGCTCATTCCAGAAAGTGGGAGACCGAGCTCAGCGCCAAATTGAAGGTTCTGAGAGAAGAACAAAAGAAATGGATCATCGAACGTGAAGAGTTCAAACGAGATCTAGAAAAGGCTAAAGAACGCACCGAGAAGCTGAAACAATTGGTGATCGCCAGCGAATCCAAGGAATTAGCATCCCGACAAAAGGTTCAGTCTGTTGAGTCGAGCTTGGATGAGTTGAAACGTCTACGTGAGGAGGTTGAAAAGCTTACCCTAACCCTTCGAACTTACGAAGCCGGCGAAGACGAAGCAAAACAAGCAAAAGTCAGTGAAGAGACGGCCTGGCAGCGTGTTAAGCTTCTTCAAATGGAACTCAATTCCCGGGAGGCTGAGATGAACGAAGCTAAGATCGCCTTTCGAAAAGAACTTGATCGTCTGCAATCAGAGGTTAATGATAGCAAGCAAGGAGATGTTCAAGGTATCCGCAAAGGTCTCATCGATGGCGCCTTGGCCGCAAGCAGGCAGCGAATTGTGGAGGTGCAAAAGGCACATAATCATTTACTTAACAAATTTACTGGACTCCAGTGGAAATACATGGAGCTGAAGGAACGACAAGATGATGATCAGAGGTCCTCAAAACCGCTCCTTGGCGGGTCAGATGCGGATTACCAAATTGGCAGTCCAATTCATAGCCCATTTACAGACTACAACACCTCCATCCAAGGTCTTCATCCAGAAATCGATGTTTTCGAGGGGGTGCAGGGGAACTATTCTGTCAAACCCACACGATTAGACACGAACCAACCTCCGACTACACCCACAAACTCCGGTGCTCGCAGCCCTAGTGGAGGAACTTTTATGCAGCACTTTAGTCCACCAAAGTCGGCTGGAACGAGCAGTAATGGGGATGGTGATGTTCGCTCTTTTGACGCACAGGGTAACCTGAGGCCTAAGATCAAACCTCAGAGTGATGTCCGGGTCTATGGTCGAGGTACGTTGCACGGTTCATATTACCATACTTGAAACATACCGATTACGAATACTGATTGTTATACAGGTGGAGTCCAAAATATCGGCAAGAAGGAGAAGGAAAAGAAGGATAAAGACAAGTCCAAGGATACCTCGAAAGACGCACCAGAACCCAAGAAGGAGAAGAAATTAGCGGCTGGGATGAAGAACTTTAGGGGATTTGTATAAATGTCCGGCTTAGTGTACTTCGGCGTGCCTAGGAAGGAAAAAGTGTTTTCACCAACGACCTGCCACGATATCGAACAGAGAGAGCTCCTTACGCTTGAGTACGGGAGATTGTATAGGTAATTAACTTGTGTATGAGTTGGACAACAGTACAAAGGGACCGCAGAGACGAATTGTTCGGATTGTCCTGAGCATCGATGGATGCACAATCACTCGGGATGATCACATTTTAGCTGTTCGGGTTGTCCTGAGTGTTGAGAGGTATGCAATCACTCGGGATGATCACACTCTAGCAGTGAAATTCTGTGTACTCGAAGCTCACCGAAATTTCATGTAATGCATTGCAAAATGTCACCCTTGCGTCTAGCTAGAAAATAGATAGACGATAGACTTGCAATAAATAAATTAGCCAATCAAACCGGCTTCTTCGGAATGCCCGTTGTATATTTGGAGGTGGTGCCAAAAGAAAAATTCCCTTGATTGATTGAAGTAAGAGATGGCGTCAGTTTGGACGCTAATATGCTTCCCTAGGTAAGTAATTTTTAGACGTCATTGAGGCGTTATAGATCTTGACAACAGTGCAAGAGAAAGACACCATGAAGAATACGGAGTACTGTATCTCCGATAACCAATTTCAAATTCATCAAGATTGAAAGCCTTAACTCCGACAAATACGAATTCAACTCATCAAAACGTGGGAACTCCCGATACCGGTTGGGCTCAATTTAGTACTGCCGTAGTTTTCTTCCGAGATCCGCATCTGTACATCAGATGGCACAATTATAAATCCCATCATTACGCGGCATCGGATGACTCTCCTTCCTCTTTTCATTGGCTGATTGGGGGTTTGGTCCGAAGTTGTGGTGTTCATCGAGAGTAAATTGATGATTAATTATTATTTAAGAGAATGTCATTGGCTGCTTTTGAAATCCATGGATAGATGAGGGTGGTGGACCCGGAAATCGAATTTTCCGGGGTATGCTCAAGGTATGGCGGTTGGCTACATTAGTGTGTGGGAGCTATGTCCGGATTGCTCATTTAGTATGACGTTCTTGCAAGGGGAAAAGGTGTTGAAGTCATCACAATATACTACGATCCCAGCCTTCCAACCTTTGCTTGCTACAGGGGTTGTGGGTTCATGGGTACGGGCATTGACATCGAAATTTTCTAGCAAGGGGTGAGGGGTGAGAAGAGCTACATACTAAGGGGGGGGGGGGGGATTACAGGTGAGGAAGGGGTTTCTAACTCGAGATTTCTCTACCAAAATCATGATACCGCAAAGACAAGGTGGCTCTTCTGATTTTAGTTTCTGTCATTATTTATTGCCCTCAGCTTGATTCCAAATCCCCGGAACTCAATCTCCGCTTTGGAAATGCTCTTTTCGTCAACTAGGAATTTCTTCGCCTCAGCCAGTACCTGCAGGCTCTAACGCTTCAGGCAGGTACCAGGATATCACTATAGCTTTCAAGTTGCTGACTCCATCAATGGAAGCTATTACCCAGCCTACCCCTTCCATTACCAATGAAAATATACCACTAGCCGGCTGCATGTATTACTTCATACCCTACACACCCACGTTAAAAACCAATCGATCATCGTCATGTTTCTCAGCTTAGCACCGGGGTGGCAACCATAGACTTTTTTGATTAAAAGATCTGGCTTGGTGCTCTGTTTTTAACGACACCTTGATCTTTTTTTCAATGTCAGTTTTGCAGTGTTGTTTAGAAAGGGAGTTGCTGTTGGCTTTGTGGTCACGGTTTCTGCTGCTCCGGCTCCAGCTGTTTCGCAGATTAGTGATGGGCAGGTTCAAGTTTCTAGTGCTGTGCCGGTTGGCCAAATTAGTTATGGACAAGTTCAAGCTGCTACCACCGCAACTGGTGTAGCTTCAGCAACTTCGTCACCATTTTGGTTCATATTCGTACCCTCAGCAGCCGACAGTCAACAGCGCTGCAATTTCAATGCTTCCACCAAATCCAACTGCATTGGTCTACAATCCTAATGGTGAACTTAACAACCAAGAGCCAATTCCATACCAGCCTGTAGGAGGTCTTGGAACGAATGGGACTGAGCCCGTTTATCGAGTACAGTCCGACTTCGATTACCAGTCTATTCTTCTTGGTCTATATCAGGAATAGATTGAGCTCGATCTTTCCACGACATTCTCGCTACTTTCAGTGAGGAAGAGTTTACTGCCGCTGGATTGACGGCTAGTGATCGATTCCTTATCGAATTCATGGCTGATCAGGAAGCTGGGTATGCAACTCTTCTCAGTAGCTTGCTTGGTGGTCCAGGCGGTGCTACTCCTGTGAGGTTTAAACATTTGACTTTTGATGTACTTACTAATGAATTCCACAGCAATGAACCTACAACTACCCCTTCACCACCGTCCACAAAGCATTCGATTTCACCCAAAAGCTCACATGATTTGGTGAATCCGGAGTCTCGGGCTTCCAAGCCCACCTCGACGCCCGCGAAGTCGCCCAACTCCTCGATCAATCCATCGCAACCGAAGTTCCCCAACAGATGATCTTCCGGCAATTCGCAGGTCTTTTCCCCATGCCTGTCTGGTTCGAACCCGGAATTCCGCAATCCTTGGCATGGACACTCCTCGTGCCCTACATTTCCGAATGTCCAGGCAACTCGAAGCGCCTTGCATGGCAGAACTTCCCCGCCTTGACGGTGCTCAACCAACCCAATAGCGCAAGATAGAACGCTACTCAAACAGTCTTCAATGAGACTAATGGGTTTGGTCCTGCGGCTCCTAGCTCGGATCCTCCTCAAGGCGAGTCTTGCATTAGGTATAATGAGACGGGCCTCGATTACTCTGCGTCGATTTCTCAGCGTCGATTTCTCAGAATACGAGTATTCCTCTCTCTTACCCTGGTCGCGAGATCTTTCTTGAGTGGAAGAATCCTGGGAAGCCGGTCGGTCCTAATAACAGTTATGTTACTGCGACAAGTGCTGGTACACCCCAGTTCGTGGTTTGGGTTACGCAGTTGAATGTTACGTATTCGCCACTTGCGAATATTCGACGAGGGATGGCTTGAATTATGGACCGACTATTAAGCCGGATGTTAGTACTTATGAGGAGGATCTTGCTATTAATAGTCAGTTTTCCTTTCCAGATGGCGGTATTAAACGAATACTGACGACTTGTTAGGAACAATGTTCATCGCTCTAACTGATAACAATCAGTCATACACCGCGTTCAGCCTTAGCAACACCAACCTTCATGTTGTTGCTGGGCCTTTCTTGTACCAGGCTGGATAAGTGTGTTGCTGTTCTGAGCATAAATGCTGTTCAGATGTCTGATATACTATTGCGGGGTTACCTGCCAAATAAATAAAAATTGTACGATGAAGGGAATGGGAAATATAATTTAATATTCTATATATAATATGTGCAGCCATGAACATCTTTTTATACAATCTTTCACGCAGTTTTATGACTGTGGTTGAAGATTCTTTTGAAGTGTTCCGCGTCGTCCTTGAGCCTTACTTACATGGCTCTTCATGTCTTGTTTATATTTTTCGATAGCAAAGCAATGGAGCTCCTCCAAGGAAAAATAACTAGCGATACTTAGGCGTATTCTCCGTATACATGGATTTGCAAATTGTTCTACATTAATTGCTAGATGGGAGATATCAGTACCCCTTTTCCAAAAAGTGGGTAAGACCCCACTCAAATGACGCGACTCCGCTTATCAGCAATGAGGGACAGCCCCAGCCAGCACGATCAACAGCTTCCAAACACCACGCCCAAGCTCCATCCCACTCTTCCCAACCCCTCCACTCTCCAATTGCCACGACGGTCAAATCCGCCATCAAAATTTTCTGCGCCCACCGTTATCCGCCTCTCTCGCAAAGGCAAAAAGAACCACGACGTATGCCCTTTCTGCGCAAACCGACCTATCTCCTCCGCACCATCAACTCAGCAATCAACCTCAACCCCAACCCCTTCAGTCGAATTCGCCTCCTCTCCCCACACCGATTCATACGAAAGATGGCCTCCTCAGCAATGTCGAAACGCCTCGAAGGCAAAACAATCCTTATTACCGGCGCGTCGTCAGGAATCGGCCGCAGCACGGCAATTGAATTCGCGCGGACGGCGCCCAAGAATCTGCGATTGATATTGACGGCTAGACGAATTGATGCGCTGAAGGAGATTGCGGAGGAGATTAAGAAGGATGTTGGGGAAGGTGTGAAGGTTTTGCCGGTTAAGCTAGATGTTAGTAAACCGGAGGAGGTGAGGGCGTTTGTGGGGAATTTGCCTGAGGAGTGGAGGGATATTGATGTTTTGGTTAATAATGCGTATGCTTCCCCTCTTCCCTCCCTTTCCTTTCCTTTTTTGTAAGTTAAGAGGAGTGCCAATTGCAATTGGTGTACAGTGGCTTGGTGAAAGGCGTTGCAAAGGCTCCCGAGATCGACGAGGAAGATATGAATATCGTATTTTCGACGAACGTTACGGGTCTCATCAACATGACGCAAGCTATTCTTCCCATCTTCAAGAAGAGAGCAGATGGTGGTGCAGGCGATATTATCAATATTGGCAGTATTGCAGGCAGGGAACCATATCCGGGTGGCAGTATTTATTGTGCATCCAAAGCGGCAATTAGGAGTTTTACGGATGCGTTGAGGAGGGAGTTGATTGCTACAAGGATAAGGGTTATTGAGATTGATCCGGGTCAGGTTGAGACTGTGAGTTTTTACATGGATTTTTGTGGGGTGATATGCTGATTTTGGATAGGAATTTTCAGTGGTTAGGTTTTATGGGGATAAAGCGAAGGCTGATGCTGTTTACGCGTAAGTTTTCTTTTCGCTGTCCCCTTTGCAAACCCTACTAACAGATACAGTGGCTGCGAACCTCTAACCCCAGAAGATATCGCTGAAGTTATTGTATTTACCGCTGGACGGAGAGAAAATGTTGTGGTTGCTGATACCTTAATCTTCCCGAACCACCAGGTCAGTTATTTCCAGTTTCTTTTCTACAATTTACTAATAAAAGCAGGCGGCTGCTACGGTCATGCATAAGAAATCGTAAAAAATACTGATAAATCTGGTTGTAGGCTGGGACTGCGGGGGCTATGTATAAGAAGCCATCATAGTCTATGTATGGCATGGAATGCCTTTTATGCAGTACATACTAGAATTGGAATCCAAAGAAAATCAATCCTGCTTGATCAAGAAAAAAAAAATACATATCTGCCTGTCGCAATATCTAATGATAAGGTCAAGGAAAAAGAATATCCTGATGAAAAGATAAAAATGAACTAAAATCCTTCTCTTTTCCTCCTCCCCTTTTTTTAATGAGGAACAAATAAAAGCCGGGGCCCGCATAACTAGGACTGGATTCATACCCCTGTTCTTCCCCTAGAGATCTCCTCTACTCTTACATACCTTGTAACGAGTGCGTTGCTCTCCTACCACGACAGTACCTTCTATAGCTCGTAGCGCTTTTTAATTTATATAGCCTAGAGTGGCTTTCCTCTACAATAGTTTTGTTTTTTTTTTATTCTTAAAAGATAATGATTATTAAAAGAGGTTATATAAACGTAATGAACTTAAAGTAGACGAATTAGATAGTAGTAATAGAAATAGAAATAGAAATAGAAATAGGAAAAAAAGTCTTAAATCATTAAAATTCAGAATTCAGAATTCAGAATTATAGAAATAATGGAGTCTTTGATTGGCTGTAAGAGTACTTGCTTTATTAGAGCGCGTGCAGTCTAAATAGCTTGACAAAACCACCAACATATATAAGACAAAACAGCTTATGATGCGAATGTTGGTATTTTATTTGTTATTTTGCAACAAAAACAAGAATATGAAACCCTTAAAGGGCTGGGTACAAAGCTATAAACGCAATCATAAAAGACACACACACCTCTCGCGAGCCTTAGCTATTACGCAAGTATGGAGTTTTCATATCTATACATTTCATTTCACTTCGCTTCTCTCAAAACGCCTCCCGTCCTCTCTTCTTCACCCATTAACCTCCCATTCTATCCATCCCATCCATCCACCCCTCTTCTTCCCCTCTATCCATCCAAGCAACTTGATCACCTTAACACAGGACAGAAGATCTAAGCAGCATTGCAAGCCGCCTCCTGCGCGTTGCAATCGCCTACATTCGACCCAGACAATTTCCCACTGTTAACAGCATTCGCGCAGTTGGTGTTCTGCACTGAGCAAGATCGCTGCAGAGCAGCAGCCTCGTTGACGAATGTGGCACCGTCAACGGCGAAGGGGCGGTCGCCGGAGCTCTCGACGACGGGTAGAGCGGCGCCTCCGAGGCTACCGGTGAAGGTTTGGACGTTGGCGTTGACGACTGCTCGCTTCTTGGTAGCAGAGACACCAAGAGCGGAGTTAAAAGCATCAGCAGCTGCCTGGCCAGTTGCAGCTTTAGCAGCGGCTTCACCAGCAGTGCAAGCGGTGATAGCAGAAGCGCCAGCATCACACTTGGAAGAGAGTTGTCCACAGATGAAAGAGGCGATGACCCCGATGTTGAGGGCAGAGCCGTGGTTGAAATCGACTTGGTTTACGGCCTCGAAGCTATCCTCGGTGCGTCCGTCAAGACCGTCGGCGAATTCGATGGCGGGGTTGGAGCAAGAGCCGAAGTCGAGGGCGGCGCGGCGGAGTTTCTTGGCCGAGGCCGCGGCGTTGCAGGCGGTTTCTTGGGTTTGGCATTGGCCTACGCCGCCGGACAGGGTGCCTGCGTTGGCGGCGTTGGAGCAGGCGTTGTTTTGGACCTGGGGGTTTGTTAGTGGTGTTGAGAAAGTGGGTGGAGGGGAACTTACAGAGCATGAGCGTTGGAGAGCGGCGCCAGCGTTAACGAAGGTGTCACCGTCAACAGTGAAGGGGCGGGCTCCAGCGGAAGAGACAACTGGGGGTGCGGCGCCTCCGAGAGTTCCAGTGAAGGTTTGGACGTTGGCTGTTCATTTGTTAGTATTTTGCTTTTGATTCAGAAAAAGGGCAAACTTACTTCCGGTGGCAGCATTGCTAGAAGCGGCGCTGGCGCTTGGAGTGGCAGCAACTGAAGCAGGAGTGGCCTCAACAGCGGCAGAAGAAGCTGGGCAGGCAGATGCCTCGACAGCTGCGGATGCTGGGGTAGCTGATGTACCAGCTGCTGCTCCAGAACCGGCCGCGACACCTGCGACGGCTGCAGTAATTTCAGCAGCAGTGGCATCATCGACGAGGAGGTTTTGAGAGAAGATGCAGCCTTCGACATCATCGACAACATCACAGGTGTTGCCCTTTCCGGTGGAGTCGGTGAGCTGTGAATATTAGCGAGTTTTCAAAGATTTTACAATTTTCGAAACTTACAGAGCCAGGGGCAAAGGTGCCGGAGAGAAGAGCTTCTTGGGGATCAGCTCCGATGGATTGGAGTTGTTGAGCAAGAGCAAGGACAATGGCCTTGTTGGTGGCGGCGGCGCCAGTTGAAGCGGGATCTTGATGTTGTTGGATAGCTTGGATCTCTGGGTTGACTGCAGTCTCATTGCAGAGCACACTCTTCAATCCAACGGATCCAGTGTTCCTCTCCAAAGCCGCGTACAAAAGGGCATCTGACTGACCCGTGACATTCCCAGCAGCCTTGGCGTTGGTGAAAGCCTGATCGGCAGTAGCTTGGTGCAAACAATCGAGGTTGGTGATGGATCCAGCACCGGCGGCAGCAGCGGCATTTCCAAGCAGACCGAACACTGGATCTTGAATCTTCGCTGGGTTGTTGAGGTTCAGATTTACCCGGACACCGTCGAGGAATCTGTTGTGGGAGTGTTCTTGAGGAACCTCACGGCTTCGGAGCATGGCACGTGGGATGGAGAAGGTGAAGACATTTTTTGGCGCAGGGGTAGGTGCTGCCGATGTGAGGCCAATCAAGGCAACGAGGACCGAGGCGGATTCGTATTTCATGATGGCGATTTGTGTGTAGAGAGCGACTAAAAATTGAAGAATACACAAGTAAAAAGGACCGGCCTAGGTATTGAGAAGGTAGTATAAACTATGTATAAAGAATGTGTAGAAGTGGAAGTTCACAGAACTGAGATACAAGAGAATGTAAGTGAACTGAAGTGAAAGAGAGTGAAGATGCGATGATGCAGGAGAAGTTGGATGGAGAGGTGCCGATTGATCCTTATAAGACGAATCATTGGGAAACCAATCTGCTCATCCTCAGTCTGGACTTTGGATCAAACCCACGCGGCATGGGAAGCTAGTCCTGTCACCCTCCGTTCTCGCGACCCAATTCTACTGCGCGGGAGATCATACCAAGACCTGGAGAACATGGCGTTTCTAGATGAGTTCGTCCATCCGAAGAGGAGCCTTGGGCCCTATGACAACCGCCCATTTGGGACCAAGGGCATACACTGTATGCTGGCTGCTGGCAGACAGGACGAGAAGCGCCTGGCGGCCGTTGTCTGGGGGCCTAGGGAGCCCATGAAGTCCTCTCGGTGTGTCCACCGACTGGCTCTAGAGGGCTTAGAGACCGCTGGAGTTACCAGGCTGGGGTTAGTTATGACAGGCAAGCCGAGCCCACCGGGCCGCCAGAGATGCTCGGGTATCAGATAATCTCATGCTATCAGATGAGATTGGGATGTGGGGTAGGTGAAGCTGCGTCTGAAGAGTGAGACGGCGAGAAGACAACGGATGACTGATCACCGCTGCGCACTGAGGCTCCTCGCATACAGCGCTCTTTACGATTGGTGGCTTTCCGCGGCCGAAGCGCTTTGCGAGGAAGAATTATCAGGTGCAGAGATGCCATGGCACGGATGTTGTCTCGAAAGGCTTTTTCTCTAGGCGAGCGTGTTTAGAGCCCCTGCCGTGAGACACCCACGTGATCAGCCTCATCCTTGGCGACAGGGGCACAAGCGCGGGAATCAGACGTCGGATGCGAAACTACACGCTTTTCACTCACGATCAGGACGTCGTCATCCATCTGGTTACTTTGATGCTATACCTGATACCCCGTACGGGCTCAAATCGAGGCCGTCTCTCAGACGCTGCGGGTGCGTCGTATGAGGAAATGAGCAGAGGCCCCACGAGCATGTTTCTGTCCGGTGTCAACTAAAATTATCAGATCGTTGGTGGAAATTGTCGTTGGGAGGGTCCAAGTTTAGTCTTATCTCAGAGTCAAATCTAACGTCCTGTTGTCAAGTTGAATTCTATTTCACAGCAGCTCGAAGGCACAACTTCATCAGACGAAAGTGCGAATCCGGGGAACAGCCCAGAGAGTCGGACAGAACAACGGCAGTGATATCGCATGAGGCAGATCTTAACAAGGATCGATATCGGACGGTAATAAGATAACAGGATGATGGCAGCGGCAAAGGCATAACATCGATTGTTCAGATGAAAACGGATCAGCCGCTTGTCGATGACTTCTTCCGTTGCATAAGAGCGTCACTGGAAGTGCAAGTCGATACGCCCTCGTTCGCATGAGAAAGTCAATTGTCGTGCAACTCGATACGGGACGATTATTACCTGTCCAGTACCGCTGGGAGTTTTGCCCTGCCGTTTGATCACCTCTATTAGTCCTTAGGCGCGCGGAGGAGAAATAGCATAAAAGCATTTCACCTCAGCAGTGCGTGTCAACACAATTAAGAAAATGTTTTCCATAACGGAAATGCCTTTAGGCGTTCTTGGGAACTCCTGCATTCTTGGGTAAGGACCGCAAGTTCTTGCCGTCAGTGCAGCAACGTGGCAGCCACGATATTTTATCCTCCTTACTCCCTAACAAAACTTGGGAAAACGCGTCTCGTACGGTTGCGCGGGCCTCAAAGCCTTCAAACATGCATGCTTCGTACATGCACCCAAGGACCAAGCCATTTTCGCGTAGAATATTTTTGTTATTATTATTGCAACAGTACTTGTGGATATAC
The DNA here is from genome assembly GCA_013054445.1 of Cudoniella acicularis. Taxonomy (NCBI): domain Eukaryota; kingdom Fungi; phylum Ascomycota; class Leotiomycetes; order Helotiales; family Helotiaceae; genus Cudoniella; species Cudoniella acicularis. The sequence goes on from JAAMPI010000280.1 coordinate 26,570, forward strand.
CCCGTATGAACCACTGGGGAACGGTGCTGCACTGCACTGTACGTTTAAAAAAAGAAATTTCAATGTGACTGGGTAGCAGGTGTTAATGTGCTCGGGCGAGCCCAAAGCCAAGACGGCATATAAACGTTAGAAGAACAACGTACGTGTGCACAGACAGATACTGACCTGTTGGTCCTGTCCTCCCTTCTCTTTATTTCCCCGTTTTCTATACCGTGCAGTGCCATTGCATGAGTGTTGTCGACCCCAAAGCTTGGCCTTTGCCTTGTTTTAGTTCATGGCAGTAGTAATAATGTTACAGTACCGGTTTAGTTATTGTTTCCTTACGCATTACCATCAACATCATTTTCATTCTCTGTGTTGGGCTCCATAAATCCCCCCCACGGGGTCCCTCGTCGTCAATTCAAAGTACAGTACATGTACCAGTGTAGTAGTGTACTACACGAAACACCCTCTCGCATCTCCCTCACGCGACCAAGTATCAAGTCACTACGTACCGTTCATGTAGCCATGCGACACTTCATTTCTGCTTAACGTTTGGTAAACCCCCCACAGCCACCCGATCCTTGTCTTCCCGATGAGAAAAGAATCTTGGAGCCAGTGTCAGTGCAACAACCAACACTGGCATTTCAATTGTAACGCTCGCTATGACTGAACCCGCAATCCCGGAGCAGAGAACAGAACCGTCAAGATGAGAATCTTGGAGTTAAGGAGTGAACGGTTGGCCTGAGCGGCGAGAGGAAGGGGAGATTATCGCGTCAGTGATGTAACACTGCCATACTGCCATGCTGGCATTAGAATTAATTTTAAAACGTAACACCCGCCCGCTATGACTTCTTGTTCCTGTATTGTACTTGTGCAAACTGCGCTGTCAAGGAAATACAATCATCCGTGACGGGCATGAACTACGTATGACGTAGTTGAAGCATTTGTAAACATAACCGTGTCATGTACTATACCTCGACAAAAATGCTAGAAATCGTGCAATTATTTCACCAACACATATATATCCATCGTTACAGTTGTACAATTAATCGAATACCGTAACATTGTTCGAAAATAGACCACGAAAGACAGAAACAAACTTACCCACCCATAGGCAGGAGAAACTCCACAATATGAACGAGTGCGCATGAAGGCTTGTGGAACAGCACATATATACATGCATATATAGAATTTAAGCTTATTTACCCCATTTCTTAGCAGCACACGTACGTACTCCACTCTATGCTATGCATGCTACATATAAGTTTTACCGGAGTGGAACAAATATGCCATGTACTGAGTGCATGTAGAGACTGAAAGTATTTGTAAGCGCGCTGCAGATGTTAAGTGGGTGGGGCAATCGAGTCTTCAATAGATATGCGACTTCTTTCCTGTTTTACTTTTCTATGGGTGTTTTGATGAGCTGCTGCATGTGGCGGAGCCAACTCGGCAGCAGCTGGGCGATGCAAAGAGAGATGGGGAGAGAAATGTTCAGACTGCTGAACAAACAAGCCGAAAGAGTTGGGATGGTTATTCTTTCACGCAATCACAGTCACGAAGAAACCACGGAAATATAAATTTAACAGTAATGAAATTTCCCCTTGGTACATGATTAACCAGACACCCTTCCCGGACTAAGATATTACAGGAGAGAACCCCAAATGGGTTGTGTGATAATATTTTTCCAACAAAGTTCTTCCTCTCCCTACATTTTCCAATATACATCATAAATAAGAAGATATTCTAGCATCTCGACGGGCGAGGCCAGCACGCATTATGAGACGCCGACGACGCCCTTTTGCATTAACGCATTAAAATAACAGACGACATCTAGTCATCGTCCTCGGCCTCAGATGCCTTGGGGGCAAGGTGCCAGCGATCGACATTACTCTCGTCATCACGCTCGTGTTGGATGGCAAGCTTGGATAGATGGCCGATGATGTTCTCCATTTGGGTATCAGCGTGACTGCGCTTGGCACGTCCAAGGTTGTCGAGCCATGTCATCTTCTCGAGCAGGTAATAGACGATAGCAATGACGATGATGACACCGATAGAGTAAACCCAGACAACGACGACGGTGACAATACTGGTATGTCCATTTTGCGAAAGGTTGATGGCATGATCAGCTGGGTGGGATGGTTCGCCAGCACCGCCGGTAAGCCAACCGAAAACGCAAAAGAGAGTAGACAGGACATCGACACCGAAGATAGCACCAACAAGTTGCCATGAAGGCCAGGTATTGTTACCACGGGTGACAAAGATGAGCCAGTTCTCAGTCAGAGAAACCTCCAAGAAGAGTATACCTTGAATAGAGCCAAAGTTTTCAATGATACCACCGTTAGGGAGGAACATCGTGCCGCGGAGAACCCAGGTACCGAGAGCGAGCAATATACCAAGGACGACAGAGATGATCCAAATCTTTGGCAACTGCCACTCGACGGGACGTTGCTCGAAATGAGCATTGTCATAGGCAACAGCAATAGTAGCTAAATCAGCGAATAGAGCGAGGAAGACAATGAGCTCGACACGGATGGTCTCGTTGATGATGACCATGGATGTAACCAGGTAAATTTCCAGATGAAGACAAAGAGCAATACGATATTGGATATAAGCCTTCATACGTTGGAAAATTTGACGGGCAATCTTAATTGCAGAGACGATGGTGTTAAGACCGGGGGCAAGGAAGACGATATCAGCAGCGGCTTGGGCAGCCTCGGTGGCACCTTCGACGGCAATACCGCAGTCGGACTTCTTCAAGGAAGGAGCATCGTTGACACCATCACCAGTCATGGCTGTAAGATGACCACGCTCTTGCAACATTTCGACGACCTGATATTTGTGCTCAGGGAAAACCTCGGCGAAACCATCAGCCTTCTCAACAAGATCATGTTGAGTAGTGCCGGTGAGACCACCGTGGATGAGCCGCTCAGAGTTGTAAACCTTGGTACCGAGGGCAAGCATCTTGCAAGTTTCCTTGGCAATAGCGATAGCGTCACCAGTAAGCATCTTGACGGAAAGACCGAGGACCTGAGCTTCAGCGATAGTGGCTGCGGTATCATCACGAGGAGGGTCAAACATAGGGAGCATTCCGAGCAATTCCCAGTCTCCGTTGCCTTCCTTGACAGCGACACCGAGAGATCGGAAACCACGACGAGCGAATTCGGTGGTCTTGGCCTTGTACATATCGCCGACTTCCTTTGAGCAACTAGTAAGGTTCAAGATAGCCTTGGGTGCACCCTTGGCGCAAGTGTATGTAACGCCATCTCGCACACAGACAGCAGTAATACGCTTGGAAACAGGGTCGAATGGAGTAAACTTTTCAGTCTTCCATCCTGTTGCGAGTATCTCCTTGGCTCTTGGGTATCTCTTGAGAGTCAGGATAGTGACTTTGTCGATGGGGTCCAGGGACTTGACGTTATGGGAAGAAGCCAGGGCGGCAACGGCCATCATCCAGTTGACATCGACACCTTCCGCAACAAACGGCTCGCGGATGCTGAGTTGATTGGCTGTGAGAGTACCGGTCTTATCGGAGCAGAGAACATCGACACCCTGCGAAGCATGATTATTAGCGTTTGCTCGATTCAAAATTACGAGAATTCCAACGACAGAAAGCCCACATTAAAATTAATGCGAGGAGAACCCCAGCCATTCAAGGCGGTCCACATGAGGGGCTGAAGCTTTAGCCCTAGCTACACCTCTAGCTCCAGCTCGGGGCCACAACGCGATGCGCGCTAAGATTATGTGGACTTGGCCAATCAATGCACCATGGCGCTGGCCAATGATGCAGTGAAGACTGTCTGGCTTGGGCCTGAAGCCTCCGAACGGGTCAGGAAGGGTGCAAAGAAATGAGTTACTTACTGCGAGGGATTCAATGGCTGTGAGCTTCTGCACGATAGCCTTCTCCTTGGCCAGGTAAGCCGCACCGACAGCCAACGTAGTGGTGGTGACAACAGGAAGACCGACGGGAACACCGACAATCAACAGGATAAGAGCGTAATGGAGCAAGTTGACAGAGCTGTGCTCAGGACTAGCGATGCGCAAGTGGTGGAAGAAACCGCCGATCCAGGCAATGAGAATCCAGCCGACGACCAAAACCAACAACGAAGTACCAATGGAGTTCATGATAGCCTTGAAGTGACCTTGATCTTTAGCTCCAGAAACCAATGAAGCGGTGCGACCAACAAAGGACATCTTTGCAGAGTGAGTAACAATTGCATAGGCCTTGCCTCGCTTGCAGCCAGTGGTGTAGTAGATAGCATCTGCAACGTATTTGTCGACAGCAAGAGATTCTCCAGTCATGGCAGATTGATCGATAGCAAGGAGAGCGTATCCAGAGCCGTGCTTCTCGCCTTCTTCGCCGTCATCGCTACCCTCTTCAGCGGTATCACCTCGCTGAGCTTCAAGCTCTGCCAGGTATTCTTGGTAACCATTGGGATTGTCGTAGGCAGAGATGATTCGGGCATCGGCAGGAACAACTTGACCATCTTCGATAATGATCTATCTTTGTTAGCATGGAAGTAATTATGATTGAAAAAAGGAAACCTACAATATCACCAGGGACGAGCTCGCGAGCCTTGATCTCGATTTCTTGTCCATCTCGGACGACAGTGCTTCTCATGGCAATGTCACCCTTAAGACTGGCGACGACATCGGCAGCTTGCTTTTCTTGATACCAACCGACAACGGCATTGAGGAGAAGGATACCGATAATAACACCAAAATCAATCCAGTCCCGAAGACCAGCAGCCAGGAGTACAGCAATTTCCATAACTGTCCACAGTGTCAATTGAGACCAGAGGAAACTTGATGAGAAAACATACCATAAAGAACGGGACCTTGGAAATAGGACAAGAACTTGAGGAACATGTTCTCTTTTTCCGTGGTCAGTTCGTTCCAGCCGGTCTTCTTTCGGCGGGCTTCAACATCGGAGCTTCTCAAGCCCTGCTTCCAGTCGGTATTGAGCCAGTCGTCTGGAGTGTCGAAAATGTTTCCGCCGGCCGCGTTCTTGGGTTTGCTCTGCCAAAAATGCCTCTTTTTAGGCTCCTCCTCTCCCTCTATCGTTGCAATGGACGACCGGCGACCATCTTTGTATTGCGAAATATACCTTACAAGATCGCCGTACTCGCCGCCAGCCTCAATCCCATCGCCGGGAAGTGCATCACGTCGATACTCCTTTTCGACGTTGCCGTTCTCGATGTCACCATTGAGCGGTGCCATCTTGAGATGTCCAAAGACCAGAGTGGAGAGTGATGAACGAGTTCAGTGCCGCACCTTCAAGAAACGCCTAGAAAAAGAGAAGAAGGATGGAAGGCAACTCTGGGAGGGGAGCAGAGGGTTTTTGTGCACTTTGCTACCCACAACAACATGGTGGGATATCTTGAGCTAGCGACTTCGGCCGGGGATGTGAGCATCGTCATTTACTGTGAGCGGGCCGGACGGCACTCTGACAGTACTGGCGTAGCAACGGGAGTCCCATAGCAATGAGCTATCTAGTCTCTCGAGCTCTGCTCCATCATCCATGGTGGGTGAGGTGCGGGATTTGCAGGAGCTTTTCCTAAGGCAGCCGATGCCCCAAGACCCAAAAGCAGCACGAGGAACAAGCTGTCGCGGCTCCATATCCGCAATAACAAGGGAAACCACTGCTCGTTAGGGCAAGTTGGAGAAAAGTTCTACGGAGGGGCTGCGCTGCTTTTGCTGGCAAGTTCCAGCGCAATTTGAGCAGCCGCACTGCAGAACCTAGAAGCGTCAATCCATATCAGAGGTGCCAGAAAGCAGGAATAGAAGTGAGGAATGAGGTCGGTGGATGGCCCTGGATGCTCCGAATCAGTGACTGTGCACGAAGCAAGCCCATCCGCAATCCCCGTTGATGGCGAAAGCCTCACATCAAAGCTCGTCCTTACCCTCCTCGTCGCCTCGTTCAAAGCCTGTCGACGGCGAGTCGGCCCAACTAGGAGGGATGAGGGATGACGACAGTTCCGTGCTTCCATTGACTTTGACAATGCCATTGTCCAATCAGGGTGGCGGGGATGCCAGATTGTTTAGCTGCAGAGAGCGCCTGGCGAATTGCCGCCTCCGTATTGCAGCGTCGAATTAGATCCGGAAAGGGAAAGACCTAAACACTCGGGCTAGCTCGGGATCCCCATCTGGCTCCGTCTAGCTGCATCCGGCTGACAGCCTAGAGGCAAAGGCCAGCGTTGCGAGAAGCTGACTGTTGTCCTGGGCTCCTGGCGCGCGAATCAAGCATTCTACGATTCGTCGGAGTAGTCCAGTACGAGAAAAGCTTCGGCGGCAGTAGCGCGCGATTGACGTCTGCGCTAGGCCTTCGCTAGACCCTCGCTAGGCGTCTTTAGCGCCATCCCGCATGCATACAGAAGTCTCATCTAATCAGAGATTGCCATCTAATTCACCTGGAACCCACCCAAAATGCTGCACGGGGACATTTTCGCCCGGTGGTGCAGCTTCTTAAGCCACCTCCACTCATGTGGCTCTTCCTCATTTCGCCTTACTTATCGTCTTGCCGCTGTTTCGCTCTCCCAATCCTTGCTGGGGGACTTGTCACTTGGTCCCTCTGACGACTCGTGCAGAGTCTGCACACCGCTGTCTCCTTTGGTCGGCCCGCCGTGTTTGTATGAGGGAATTTTGCGACTCAACGTCACGTGCCAAGTATATTTGGCATTTGCTCTGGACTTGCCCTTCTTTGTGGGAAAACCTTGGTACACCCGGGAGTTTTGTTTCACGGGAATACCTCCTTGGCAGGGCACTGGGCAGGCTCGCGGTGACAGGTGGATCACATTTCAAGCGCTGGACCCTACCAGTGCGTTCTAGTCTCCGCCATCCCGAAACAAAACATTGGAAAAAAACAGAAACAAAGAGTCGGTGAAAATTTGTAAAATCGGGATGGCAGAATTTTCTGCGCTCTGTAAATGCCTCGTTTCCCAACACAAAAAAAAAGTGCCCAAGAAACCGAGTTATCCGTTACTTCCGTTCACCGATATCGATGACACCTCGCGGCCTCTCCGGAAGAGAAACAGGTTTCCAAATCCTAAATTTCCCGTCCATGTATAGTATTGTACAGTAATCAGAACGCAAACTACAGTTAATTTGTTTGTTTTGTTGGCGACTCGGCAACCCGCTCTCAGTCTCAAAAAGTCATTTCGGAAATCCGACCTCCCACTAATGAAATTTCTGACTTCGCGAATTTTCGGCTGCAACTCCTGATAAGCATCAAGGGGACCCATTGCATTACTCGGACTCATCTCCCATAACCTCATGTTTCGTACCTGCTTTGGTTGACCCCCACTACGCTCTGATGATGGAAAATTGCGGAAGACAGTCAAGCAGAACATGCCTGGAGCTTAAACCAAACAATTATTTGTTGCCGATGGTCTTTGCCGGCCGAGAATAATCTTCAACACGAGTGTGCTACACTTCAGAATTCTCGATTAATAATTTCCTTGGTACTCTACTGTCACCATGTCAGCCGCGGGAATCTATTGTTATATTCCATTTCCTACACACTCTAGTCGGGAAGAACTGATACCTTTTCGATGATGTAGTTCGTCATATGGTGGGGTTTTATCATTTAGACCTTGATGTCGCAGTTTTGAAGCCGGTCGCTGATGGACTTTTGCTGCGATGTGAGGGCTACATCATCTATTTTCTCCTGGGGAAATCCGAAAATTAGGGTTGGAATTGTATTTTGTGCCCCTTTTCCTTGGATTTCAAGTTCGGATTCAAATATTTCAGAACCCTAAAATGTCAAATACAGGCGTCGCAGATAACAGCATCGGCGGGACCGTCAAGGGATCCGCGCCCGATCTCTCAGAAACCTCGAACATGCCCGCAAGGCTCGTCCTCAACAAACGAAAACTACGAGCCCAGCGTCGGCACAGCAAATAACGTCAAGAAGGACTATAGTGCGTAGAAGAAGACGGGGGTTATGAAGGGGTTGATGAACAAGATTACGGACAAGATGAATCCGAGTCTCGATAAGGGCCAGACTCAAAACGTACGTTGAAAGCCGGTGTACAGATGTGTTAAAACAGAGATGTACTATAATTGAAGACGTTGTACTGAATGTTTGTTTTGGACAGGATCCTATTGCTGAAGGCGCGCAAAGCATTCCGAGTGGAGATCCTACACGACACAAGCAGGCGAACGGAGACTTAAACAGAGAATAAGAGCTATATCTAAAGGAACATATACGAGGAAAATGTATTTTTTTCAATACCATGTCAAGAGCAATGAACCATATGATTATGATATATTTCTGGACTGCTCTATCCAACTCTCGAGGTGATGTTTTACACTCTGCTGGCTTTTTGGATGGCAGGTATCCTTTCTTGGGAACGACATCGATATCAAAACCTCCTAAAACTCTGCAAATTTAAAGGAACACGCGGCATTGTTCAATACCAAATTATGGAAACTGCTTAGAAAGTAGAGTCAAGCTCTAGATGTTTCCTCCTTTCAGAAATCGCCCCTCCTAACCTTGTGGCTGTGCCACGTGACGCAAGTTTGTACTGCATCACGTATGACTGATTTTTGCGAATTGTGCAAATATCGCGTCGTTTCTTCCTTAGGAAACATCACTTCTGCTAAATTCTTTTGTTTCCGCATCTTGCCAATCAGAAATACAAACACGACGCGTTCGCACTACAACATTTTCTTCTCATCGACGTGACCGACCGATGATCCATGTCTCGAGGTGTTTTGGGTTCCCTACGCAGGCTGGGCTTCCCGTACCTCGATGATTTGGAGTGCACCTCATTGCGCTTCATGTACTTTCATTTGGGTGGCTTGCGAACGGAGAGTAAGCCTTCCCTCTATTACTTTCTCAAGAGTAAACGATCGGACCTGGGAATAGCTTCGCCTGATACATGTCCGCTTTCCACTTTACCATTCAATTGTTATCTCGGGCCCTCAGCTCTCTGGGCTTCCCCTTGTGTCAATTGCAATTTCAAAATGCGGACCAGAGCCCGCCTACTCTCCAACTGGACAACTTTTCTCTCGATCCTGAGCCTGTTTTCTTCCTCCACAACTCCATTCATACCGGAGCTCCCCTCTTCTTATTTCATGATCCACGAGCCAACAGCTGCAGCCATTACGCTATCCCACAGACCTTCTCTCCTCGGATACTCATTTAACAAGGCAATCGCATCCCTCCTCACGGCTCCATCTCTACACTTTGTCACGACCGAGAACAACGCCGAAACAAGACCGCTTTCCGTCTCCTCTGCGGGAAAACATCCAGCAAATCCCGCGACAAATCAACAATCCGAAGAAATTCCTTAAGAAAGCGATCCGCAAAAATTTCACTTGCCTGGTTCTCAATACAACACTCCACCCGACAAGCAAGGTACTGAATCATTAAAGCAGCTGCCGCTGTGCAATTGGGAGACCCCACTACTTCTCTGCTTTGATCATAAACTAGTTCAAAGGATGCATATCAGTCATCTAATACCCCCATAATCAGGCCAAAATCGCCGACTCCCTACCACAATGGACACTTTTCGCTTTCTGGTTGCGAAGTACTTGCTTGAATTCAGGAGGTGTGTTTAGTCCTAGAGGCGGCAGTATACCTCGCAATAATATCCCACTACCTCCGCACATCTCTCAGACCCACAAAGAAAAACCTAACGCCAGAACGCATGGCAAAGTTCGGCTCCGACAGTTTGGAACTACCCATCAGAAAATTCTCTCGGAGCATCATAACCTGAGTATCCAGCCTGACAAACGCGCCAAGTACCTCTCCGTGCAGAAACTTAGAGATCTTCGAGAAACAATTCAGTGAATTGGCATGATGTCCAGTCAGAGCGTCAGCGTGATATTCTCGCCATTCAAGCAAAATGTTTATTCCGGTTTTTGCTTGCATTAAAGCGGTGTCTTGGTTCCCCAAATAACTCTCCAAGCATGTGGTAAGCAGGGACGAAATGATGGTGTTCTTAAGTCTGGCTTTGGGTTCTTGTTGCCCGAGATTTTCATAATGTTTAGCGCCTTACCATACTGCTGCAGTACGAAGGTATGATGTTTTTTTTGTCCGGGATCCTGTTGAGATGTCTCTGAGATTTGCGACAAAGCACTGATTGCGATTGCAGCATGCCTTGCGAAAGCTTCGTCATGACACACCTGCAATATAATTCAATTCCAGACTTCCGACTCAAAATATCCCGATAACTCTGACGCCGTACATGTTTGAAATATTTTGAAACAATACAACTCTCGGTCGTCGCTGAAAGGAGGTAGCCCCGATGGTTGAGTCACGAGATTTGTGGATAGTGCTTGTGATACCATCTCTATTCTAGAGTCACTGGCTGGAAGGCGCCGCCGCTTTATCAGGATACGGTTGTCCTTGGGAGGGTGATAACCGTGACAGGCAACTCCTAATTTGATACACCGAAGACAGCAGGGCTTTGCTTCATCACATTTGACACGCCGAATCCTCGAAACCTGTCAGCCACGACAACAGATCAGATTTGAAATGCACTTACTTGCCTACAAGCAGGATTTAACAATCGATTCCAACTTCGATCAGGATCTCCAAAGGCCGCCTTACAAGTAATACACCCCGAACTCGATTTCGGTGTCTTTGCTCTTCTCTTCTTCACCTTCAGTTCCATCACCGCTTCCCTCGAATCACTCATTTTCGCGCAGAAAAGCCCTCTCAATATTGGCGAAACGAATTGATCTTTCGAGATCGAGCCTCTATCGATAGTTTTTTCCATTGAAAGAAACAGAGAAGGATATGTTTGAGGTTTGCGTGAGGACTCAGACCGAGTCACTAAGTATATTACATCAGCACTACCCCGACGGTCTGGTGGGTCTGTCTCTCTTAAAATATTATCTATTTCAAGCGAGCGGCGGTAGAACAGCTGACTTGAATAGTTTACGAGATCAGCATGGTTTTCTTTTATGGAAATTCGCCTTACACATAATAATTGCAAGCTTGAAGCACTGCTGCATTTCCCAGAAGTCGGTTCGGCACAGTCGGAACTTTGGATCGAAAGTTTCTTCATACTACGCGTCGCAGCTGGGGCCCGAATAGGCTTCTACCATGAGACTAAAGGGTCAATCAAGCGCGGGGTCATGTTCCGATGTATTCGCCAAATGTTACATTCACTAAATGTCTTTTTAAATATTAACAGAGTAACACTATCCCACTTTACATCCCTACAATACTGACTTCTTTTTAGCTTCACAACTCTCAGCGAACTCTCAGCCGCACGAAGTCCTGATTAGCCCTATACGAAATGTCATATGTCCCCGCATGACCACCAAGTGATTGGGGTACTTCCAGAAAGTCAAATTTCCACAATAGCATAGAGACGGCGATTCTCATTTCGAGTAATGCAAGCTTGCGGCCCCAGCAAGCCCGTGGTCCGAGGCCAAAGGCCAACTGTGGGTGGGAGGCACCGTCGAAGGCGACCTCGCCAGTATCCTTCCCTACTAGCCAACGCTCCGGATCAAAATCCCTCAAGTCCTTGGTTCCAATTCCAGGTACCTGCGTTGTGGCCCTCGGCTTGAGATGGTGCTCCACGTTGTCAACAGGAAAGGACGGCGAAGAGAAGTCAGGCCCTTGACAAACGAGAATAACAACCGTGCCCTTTGGGATCCTGTGGCCAAGTAACTCCGTGTCACGAACTGCATCGCGTGGGATGAGAAAGGCAGCACGAAGTCTTAAGGTCTCTTCTACAACGGCTTCAAGATATGGGACTCTGGCGTCAATTATCTCAGAGATAGACGGGAATCGTTTTTCCTCGGTTGCTCTAGTATGGACAGCGTGCAGCTCGTCGCGAAGCTTTGCTTGCACCTCAGGATAATCTGTCAAAAACTTGAAGGTCCAGACTAGGGCGGCGCTGGTGGTATGCTCGCCAGCGATCAACTCACCGTACACCTGGTTGCAACAAAATATCGCATGTCAGCATTTGCTTCAAACGTCTTCATCGACATGGGAAAGTGACCATTACCTCATCTATCATCATTTGACTCCCAAAAGTAGGTTGACGACCCATCTTGAGTGCCGCTCTTTCCTCCCGCATCACCATATGATCCATGCCCGTCTTCACTTCATCCTTGCGTAACCGCCGAACAGCATTGTGGATACATATGCGGATGAATCTATCCTTTGCAACAAAGAGCCTCTTGTAGCGGGACATGTAGCGCATCCACCAAGAAATGTACTTAGGACTCCAAGGGGTCGTATATATCCCTGTTATGACTTCGGCTACTTCACAGACTCCCTCGATGAAAGGATGTAATGGGACCCGGGGGAAAATGACTTCGTTGTGTTCTCCAAAGCCTAGTTTGGAATTGTCGAGTTGCGCAAGATATTGTATTTGTCGGCTGTGGGCTGAGTCTTCGAAGTCCCCGCCGAACATAAAGGCCAACATAACATCAATGGTAACGTATTTCAGGTCTGCACCCACGCTGAAAGGCCTACCGGCAGCCAGTCGAGTCTTGGACTCCCAGAGCTCTAGGAGTTGAACCAATTCGGAGTAGATAGCGGGACCCGCGACATTGTTTAGGAAGTGTGGAGTCATGAGGTCCTGCAGCCACAGGCGAGAGGTCCTCCAGGCGTTGCCCGTTTTCATCAGGAGATGAAAGCCACCAAGTAAAGGGAATCGATCAGAGATGTAGCTGGACCGATCGAAGTCGGTTCGTCCCACGAGGATGTCTCGTGCCTCGCCAAAATCCGCGAGCAGGATCAAAGGCTTGGAAAGGGGGCCCATCAATGCTTGGCATAAGGGAGCTCTCAACTTTTCCAGCTGCTTGCCAGCCCATATATTCAACCCTTCTGGATCTCTCATAAGGTCCGGCACATCGCCCCACAATGACTTGGCGGCCTGCGGATCGAACGGGATGCCGGGAAGTGGTTTTGGGAGAAGCCATTGATAGAGAGCGTACAAACTGACAAGAAGAAGCGTGGTTGGCAGGTAGACCGTACTTGACGTAAGATTCACGCCAGCAAGCTTGATTGTTTCGAGTAGTGATATGGTTGCCATCTGTAGATACGGTGTAGGTGCAGATGGGTATAATACAGGCAATGGTCAAATGCATTGTGCAAGTCAATAGCTCTAGTAAAGGGAACACTAGATTAAATAAGAGGGTAGAAAAGGATTCCAAATTCCCCGAATAGATAGGTGTGTATGTACCCAAAATATATAAACATATATAAAGATTTTACAAGAGTTAATATATTTAAACTCCCTGCGCTAGCTTATCTCAAAGTAGTTTAAATTCAAAATTTAAAGTGATCTTTTTCAAAATCACATGATGCGCTAACTTACAGTGTGTGGGATATACTATTAATAGCAGTGTAAATTAAAAAATCTTCAAAAATTAATTATCAAAAGCTTCATTATTTAAAAATACCTTGTTATCCGTGCAATTCCCCGGGAAGATATACTCCGCCTCAATCTCCAGCCTTAACCAGTAACTAACGAGCGAGCCTGATTGTTAGCACATGTACATAGGCCGAACGCGCATTGCGTCCTTCATGCATGTACAGTACATACGCCTCACACACACAGTGCGAGTCATGTATTTGAAATACACGTGTTAGGAATTACTCAGGGGGCAGTAGGTATATATCCGGTGTCCAATCAAGAAGTGAAGAGGCAGCGCGCGGAAGGATTGCACGTGTGGGGGTAGCACTGCTGCTGTAGCAAGGCCCTGGATATTTAGGAGCAGCGGGTCGGCCCGACTTTTGTTGGCCGATGTTTGTGCAGATGTCGTCAGCCGATATATGCACAAGTGTTGTCGAATATCAAGGCGTTTAAAATAATAATAATTATTTATTTTATTATTTTAAAGTGTTTTGTGTTGTTTTGCTTGGGTGCTAACGTTTAGTACAATACGTGGGAAAATAATATAATATTTAAAATAGGTAATTCTGAGCAAGTGTATAAGTTATTTTTGAAGTTTTTACAGAGTGTCTAAGAGTAACTCAGTTATTGAGTTTATATCTAAGTCCTCGAAGAATATCCAATCTCCCTTCCACGTTACTATCAACCCTAAGGTTAGAAATAACTAGGCCACGAGGAGAGATAACTTAACTCTGAGGGGTCTCAAGTCCAAGCATGTTTCCACGTGGCCTTGGAAATGAGTCGAGCATCACTTTGCAAGTTTGGACTAATCTTCATTACCCTATTGGCTGTTGGCTGTCCTATGAGGAATTATTTATTTGCTACGTATAAGTACAGTATTATCTATGCAAACCCGCCACCAACCAGCATGCATAACAACTTGTGTACCTAACCGCTGATATGCTCGCAGCTCTCTGGACCCTGAGCTGCGGCTGCGAGGCTCTAAACGGCATCCTACGGGCTAGCTGCAAAGCATGCAGCGGAACGGAACGGATGTTCTGTGTTTGAGCGCTGTACAACGTACATGGGCTCGTGAGCTTCCTGTTAAAGAGTATTCTCGTTGCTTACTGTACGTAAAAGTCGTATTGAAAGGTATTCTGCGCGAGAAGAAAAAAAAAGAACAGATGTATCTCGGGGCTGGAATCGGCCGAGACTTTCACGAGATTGTGAATTTGGAAAGGAGTTTCGGCAGTTGTTGTTCCAGCGGGCGAGAATAAAGAGATCTAGGTTGTCAGTTGTATTATACTGCCTTTGGTCGGGTATACCTCTCTCACTGGTGGAACATTTTGCCTACACTGCTATGTGCACCTATTGAAGGCCGTGTAAAACAGCTGCGGCCTGTGCCTCTGTATACTGTTAGCATAGACAATAGCACCTACCTTCCCTGGCCAGAAATGTAGAGAGATTTCAAAAAGGCGGTGTAAAACAACTGCGGCCTGTACCTCTGTATACTGTTAGGATAGACAATGGTACTTTCCCCCGCCGGGAATATAGAGAGAGATTTCAAAAAGGCGGTATATAGAGTCTACCTCCTCAAATAGACAATAGATCTGTTAACTTTGTTGGAAAGACCAAATTGATTTTTACCCACAGTCGATCCATCTATACGCCCCGGTTTAGACTATATTCATTTCACCTCAAATTACCAGCCTATCACTTTTTTCTTCTTCTCTTTCCCCAACGACCACAGTATCAATGTCTCGTCCAGCGCACAATGGAAATGGGACGGCCGAAACGGGCGAGAGCGAGCCTATTGCCATCGTCGGCATGGGTAAGATATTTCAGGATATAAGCTAGATACCAATATTGACTTTGAGGCAGGTTGTCGCTTGGCGGGTGGCGTCCGTGATGTACCCGGTCTCTGGGAATTCCTCCGGGATCAAAAATGCGGCCTTCAGGACTATGCCGAGCCCAGATTCAACGGGAAGGGGTTTTACCATCCAAACCCGGACCGTCCGGGAACGGCAGCGGCGAAAGGGGGGTTCCTCCTAGCTGAGGATCCACGGCTATTTGACTCGGCCTTTTTCGGAATCACGGATATCGAGGCGGAAACTTTGGATGCCTCGCAACGCAAGCTTCTCGAGGTCACGTATGAAGCGTTCGAAAACGCAGGGGAGACATGGGAAAGCGTTTCCGGTTCCCGCACTGGTGTATTTGTTGCGGATATCTCTTTCGACAATTATGTGTCGCAGGTGCGCGATTGGGATTTTTCGGGAAAGTATTCGGCCACGGGGTCATTTCCAAACATGCTGGCCAATCGACTTCACTACATCTTCAACCTTCGTGGACCAAGGTTCGAGACTCTTTGTTTTTTTGTCACGTTCCATCTTTCTTCCTCATGGAGTGCTGACATTTGATCCATTTGCGCAAAATAGTCTCCTTATCAACAGTGCCTGTACGTCGGCCATGTACGCCCTCCATCTAGCCATCAACTCGTTGCGCAACGGGGACTGTGACTCGGCCATTGTGGCTGGGTCCAATTGGATCATGGACCCCAACAGTCACATTGCCATGGGCAAGTTGGGTGCCTTGTCTCCTACTTCGAGGAGTCACACCTTTGATGCATCGGCGGACGGATACGCTCGTGGCGAAGGCTTTGCTGCACTATACTTGAAGAGAGCTTCACAGGCAGTACGAGATGGGTCCCCGATCCGCGCTCTGGTCATGGGGACTGCTATCAATGCCAACGGCCGCACAAGTGGCATTACAAACCCCAGCGGCACCGCACAAGAAGCCGTCATCCGAAAGGCGTAAGTTAGACACATAACGCAAAGGCAGATGAAAATAAATGTGCTAATTTGAGAATGCTGTACTTAGGTACGAAAACGCGGGCGGCCTTGATCCTTCAGAAACCACGTACCTCGAGTGTCATGGTACCGGAACGCGTGTCGGCGACCCCATCGAAGTGATGGCTGCTGGGAATGTTTTTTCACCAGCAAGGTCCAATGCTATCGAAGACCGCCTGCTGGTGGGGTCTGTCAAGACGAATCTGGGCCACTTGGAAGGTGCGTGCGCGCTTGCGGGTATCCTCAAAGTCGTGGCGGCTCTCGAGGCAGGCGAAATACCGCCCAGCTTGGGAGTTGAGACGCTGAATCCACGTATCGACTTCGACAAGGCGAAGGCCCAAGTTGTGAGGCATGTCATGCCTTGGCCCAAGAACGCACTGCGGCGTGCCAGCGTCACGTCGGCGGGCTTCGGAGGCACGAACGGACACTGCATCATTGACCATGTCCATAACGTAATGCCAAACTATGTCAAGCCTGGTGTATATAATGCCGGAGCTATTCAAATCAACGGCTCCCAAACCAATGGCTTAGCCTCGGCTTCGGTGGGTGATGGCATTCCGAAGCCCATGACACTGGAACGCCCGCATAGCCCTGTGGTCAATGTGCCGAATATGACCAGGAAGGCGGATGCAGGAACTCACCAACTAGTGCTGCTCCCCTTCTCAGCGCACAACGAAGCTTCGCTCAAGGCGAATATGGATGTCTTGTCCCGCATCATCCATCAACACTCTCTGGCTGACGTTGCCTACACTCTCGCAGCCAAACGCTCGCGCTTTTCTCAGCGAGCGTTCCGCATCGTGGACAAGGACCGAGTCGCGGTTGGAGCGCATCATGACCATGCCAATGGCAATGCTAATGGCAATGACAAGGACCATGACCAGAAGGCCTTCTTCTCCGCTTCGCCCCAACCCGTTCGTATCGGCTTCGCCTTCACCGGTCAAGGTGCCCAATGGCACGCCATGGGTGTTGAGCTGTTTGCTTACGGCGTGTTCCGGGCCGCCATTGCGCATTTGGACGGCGTTCTTGGGATGTTGCCAGAGCCCCCTTCGTGGAAAATTGCCGACGTTCTCAACGGAAGCTGCGACAAAAACTTGGTGCAGACACCTGCCGTTTCACAGACGGCGTGTACAGCCCTCCAGATTGGCTTGGTCGACCTCCTTGGTTCGTGGTCGGTTCGGCCCGTAGGCGTTGTGGGACACTCGTCGGGTGAAATGGCGGCAGCGTACGCTGCGGGCCGCATTACCGCTGCCGAAGCCATTATCATCGCGTACTTACGCGGCCGCACGGTCTCTAGCAATAAGAAAAGGGGCGGGATGCTAGCCGTGGGCCTGGGTCCCGAACAGGCGGCCGAGTACCTGGCTGGTATGGAAAAAGAGGTCAAGGTTGCTGCCATCAACTCTCCCGACAGCACTACCTGGTCTGGCAACGCCGACACCGTTGAGGCCCTCTCAGCAAAGCTGGACCGGGACGGTGTCTTCAACCGACTGCTTCGGACGGGCGGGCTCGCGTATCACTCGCACCACATGGTTCCGCTGGGTGCCGAATATGCTGAGGCAATTTTAGGCGGACTAGAACGTCTCGAGGGACTGGAAAAGTCATACTATCCCCGTGTTCCCTGGGTATCCTCCGTGACCCCTGAGAAGGACATATCGACTTCCCCAGAGCAAGTGACGGCATCTTATTGGAGAGCCAATCTAGAGTCGCCGGTGCGCTTCTCCGACGCCGTATCGAAGCTGCTCAGTTTGGAGGGCCTGGAAGTTGGTGCGTTGGTTGAGATCGGTCCGCACCCTGCGTTGAAGAGCCCCTTAAGGCAGATCATCAAGAGTCTTGGGAAAAGTATCCCTCATGTTGCGTCCTTGAACCGAACCGAGGACGGCCGCAGGTCGTTGCTCTGCCTCGCCGGGACACTGTTCGGTCTCAACGCTGAGGTCAACCTGGTGGCCGTTAATGCCACTGATGAGCTGGGAGCGGGAGCGGCAATGCGGGGACTGGCGCATGGCTGCACAACCATCGATCTCCCTCCATACCAGTACACGTATGGACCTATCAACTACCATGAGAGCCGGTTGAGCAAAGATTACCGGCTACGCCGGGAACCCCGTCACGACCTTCTCGGATCCAAGGTGGCGGGAACTACCAGGCTGCGCCCACAGTGGCGCAACCTAATCACCGTGAAGGATTTGCCCTGGCTGGAAGACCACCGCGTGCCACCTCGTATGTCTATGTTTTTTTCTTTCTCTTCTCTCTCGTTGGTTGGAAAGTCTTTTTTCTCCCATTTTCTTCTTCGCTGACTTTCCCCGTGCGAACCAGATGTCTTGTTCCCGGGTGCCGCGCATATCATCAACGCCATGGTGGCTGCTGAGGCGTCTTACCGTGAATTCCCAGACGCGCTGCCCATCACAGGCTATACCCTCCGCAATGTATCGATCAAGAAAACCTTGATCGTACCCGAGGACCATCACGGCATCGAAATTGTTCTCAGCATGGAACTCGAGGATACGGCGACGGCCAAGTCGCCGGGTTGGGCCAGCTTCTCCGTCTCTTCCGTTGTCCGTGACTCTGCCCAGTGGACCGAACACTGCACCGGCCACGTTAGGGTGGAAGTGTCTGCGCTCGACCCGGCTGCCCCAATAGACATGGCCATGGACGCGCGACCCGTTGATCCGCAAGCCTGGTATTCGCGATTTGCCGACCTTGGCCTCCAGTTTGGCCCCTCGTTCCAGGGGTATTCGGATCTCCAGGCTGATCCCGCCCAGAACCTGGCATCGGCAAAGATAGCACTGAGGACAACAGCGGGTATGTTTCCAGGCGGCGAGTCGAGCTATCCACTTCACCCGGCCTCTCTCGATCTCGTCATCAGACTTGGACTCATTGCTTGCAACGGAGGTCAGGCCGAAATCGCCTCTGTGCAGCTCCCCATTCATCTGTCCAGAATGCGGCTCAAGAAGGGTCACCATCAACCTTCAGATGACTGGGCCAGTGCTATCGCCCGCGGCGAGCAACGCGGCCTGCGGGGTGCCTACGCCCAGCTGCAAATGTTAGACCAGTCAGGGGATGTGGCTTTGGACCTGGACAGCCTCC
>JAAMPI010000281.1:0-45760 GCA_013054445.1 Cudoniella acicularis
CACTTCACCACTTCACTTTACTTCACCACTTCACTTTACTTCACCACTTCACTTTACTTCACCACTTCACTTTACTTCACCACTTCACTTTACTTCACCACTTCACTTTACTTCACCACTTCACTTTACTTCACCACTTCACTTTACTTCACCACTTCACTTTACTTCACCACTTCACTTTACTTCACCACTTCACTTCACCTCACAACCTATACCCAACCCCGTGAGACCCCTTTTCGCGACCTCGACACACTTTGGATATGGCTCTTGTCAACTTGGAAGAAGAAATTGAGCGACGTATGAAGGCGGCCAGTCAAGGCAATCTCTCCAGGCGCATGGAGCCAGCTATAAGCTTACCTATCGGCCGCGTACCGCCATATTTCTGGGGCGAAGACATTGAACTAGGTCAGCCCCTCCCCGCCTTTCGCGTCGAGACCGGCTATTTGGCAGCACGAGAGCTTGCTCCAGATGGGACCCTCGAGAGCTGGGAGGAGTTAGGTGCAATAGCCTTAGCTAAGCTCACGGAGGTATTTAATGAATTCGAAAATTCCGAAGCGAGTTCGGAGGGAGCTGTCACGGAGATCAGCCTCTCTGAAAGTTTACAGCAGTGGCGCAAAGACCAACATAGCACCGGACGCGTTTTACCTAGCAAAGGAAATGGAATCACGCCTGCTTCGATGGAAGTGCTAGAGGTGTTTCGTGTGCACGACTGGCCCCCGCCTCTCCTGACCAATAACGCCATGTTCGGTGCTGGCGTCACGAATATGTTGATAGGAGCTTATGATGCTGAGACATTATATTCCAATTATTGTAACGACGTTGCATTTTATTACGAACATGGTTATCACAAAGTCTTTCCGGAATTCGAATCTTTACTCAAACAGGCATCTAATGACGCGCATGCGATGCAGACTTTAGGAGGGATACAACGCAGGCAAGTAGCGGAGGTGGGCTTCAAGTATATAAGGAGCAAAGTGGCTCTAGAAGAAAAACACATGACGAAGTTAGCATATCGGACGGCAAAGGTGAATCGGCGTGAAGCCCTAATTTTATGCGCCTTCGAAAGTAGCATTGTGGGAATTGCTGCCGAGGCTATGGCTCGCGGATACGACAAGGCAGGCGTGATGAACGATTTTGCTTTTAGCTCACCTGGCACTGACGTTATTGATGTTGGCTCTGACATTCACAATTCCGAGCTATTCAATACTTTCTTAAACACGGCGGATATCACGGAAAGTGGAATTATTACCGAAGAAAATTTGAGACGTGTATACAACGCATTTGCTCACACCTGTGCAAGGATGTATACGGAACGTTTGTCGGAGCCCGGCGTACGTGTGTGTGTAGTTCTGTACACTTGGCACATTCTGAATAACAGGCATGAATTCTTAAGGCGGATAGTGCTTGGTTATTCGAAAGTGCGAAAGTCAATCGAGCCACAGCGCGAAGCAGATTGGTGCGAGGCATTCGATGCGACGCTGCGGACTACTGGCTTTAGCAGACTGCTCGAGGGCCAATGCAATGGAGAGAGAACGTGTGACCAGGTGGAGCTACGATTAAGCCAGTACAGCAATCACAAGCGACTAGTCGAGCTGTGGCAGTTGCTGGCTATTCGTCCGCTGGAGTATGCTATTCGCGGTGTTGTTTGCAATGAGACAGAGCAGCAGCTTGCTGAAGCGCTAAGAGTATGTATGGCCAATTGCTATTCAGTAGGGTTAGTGGATGAGATGACTTGGTTTATTGCTCACGCAAGTCTGCATGCGTGGCAGGTAAATTATCTCTTTGAAGCAGCAATGTTTGGAAGCTTACTCGACGACGGAGGGTTGAGATATCAGCTGGATCGGGTTGCTTAGGTCTTCTGTAATTCAGAGAACTGAGTTTGTGCAATGCCCAATTTCAAGTCTCCACTAGAGGCCCTAACGAGCCTGCTAAGATAAGTCTGTGCGTTCAGGGCACTTCACTAACAAATAAGATATTAGGAATTCTAAATTATAAAATCGTAGTTAATAAAAGTGTAATTTACCTTCTTTAATTATTGACCCCTAAATCCCAAGCACTGATTATTATTAATGGTTTAATAACTTTGAAGTGATGGTGATGACTTTGGTTTTCAGCAGCCTGAAAGCAAAGTCGCGAAGCCTGAAAATGCCTGGAAAATACCCTGAACGCACAGACTTATCTTGGGAGGCTCGTAAGCTGGATAGGGAAAACTTCAGAGGGGATTCTTGTAATATACTCCTTAGAGGCACTCATTCTAGTAAATTTTCTTTGTATATTATATAAACAAGCGTTGGCTAATCTATATCAAGGCTAGTAGAAGTCCTAATTTACACGCGTTTGTCTATAATGCAAAGCGATTCGCCCTACTCAACCGGTTAGTGATTGAACAGGCACCCCTACAGCTTTACTGTTCGCCCCTCGTCTTTGCGCCGGAGAAGAGTATTATTCGGAGAGAGTTTCGCCTTCCCGAACTCGTCGAGCTCGGCAGCGTTATCGCTTTGCTGTTCCGGCTTTTTGGACTTGTTGAGCTCGCCGCGTAGTGATTGTCGGCATCCTCTGCTGTGGCGGCATTCGTCTCTTCGGTTCTATAACTGCTATCAGAGCCAGCATCCTCATAAGTTTCGTTGTCGACGGCGTCGTCGTCCGAGTCGAAGAAGTCACCATCGAGCTCGGGGCTATCGCCCGTCTCGCTATCATCATCGTAATCGAGGCTATCATCAACGTCGTTCTCTTTGTTGTAGTCTTGGCCTGCTTCTTCTCGAGCCCGTTCAGCCTTGCATGGTTCTTCTATGTCGCCAAGCGGGTCCTGACTAGCTTTGCCCTTCGACGAGTGAACAATCTTTGCTGGTCGACTGCTGGTGTAGGCTTGAAAGAGCATTACAGTGGCCATGTCGTGTCGATTGTTCTCGGTGTGGAAGACGGACTTATCACGAGCCCAGTGCTGGGTCAGTAGTAGAAGCAAGTCATTCGGTTCGGCCACCGGCTTGGGTTTGGCCGTGGGGTCTAGGTCATAGTCGCTTTTCAGTTCGGTGTTGATGTACTTTCAGTAAATAGATTAGCGTGCAATGCAAGAATAGCGTGGGAGGATTGCCATACTGTCACAATCTCGTTTGAATTATTTGCGTTCACGTAGAAGCCGTTGACTCGGTGATAGAGCATTTTGAAATCCCGCCAGTACTGATTGACAGACTTTCTCTTACCTTTTTCCCCGCTTTTTCGCCAAATATGTCTCGCAGATCCAACGGAAGAACGACATTATATTTCTCTTGTTGCAATTCTGCTTGAAGATAGCTGTACGCCAATTCCCCGCCTTACGATGGTCACAGTATTTGTCTTTTGTTAGCCTAACTTGGTTATACTACCGAGGGATCCAAATTCTGCGATTATACCTAGTGAACTTCTGTCTGATATGGTAGATACTGGCCTCGGTATTCTCGGAGTCCAGCGGCTGCAAGAACGGTTTATTATCATAATCGACTTCCATTCGTCGATAATCTTCCCCACTAAGCGTCTTCTTCCCCCTCTCCTTTAGTACTCGATTGGCGTCGGTGGCAAACCGCATTTCGCTGGAATAAAATATACAACCCCTCTAAAGAGGGTGTCCTTTACCCGTGGTGTGACTTACCTTTTTATTTCCTTGGCATATTTCAAATTCGAGAATGTTGATGAGGGCCGGACAAGTTTCAATCGTGCAGCAGAAATTATTAGTAGAAAAGAATCGCAGTTTTTGATACCCGGAGTTGGTACATATTTGTATGATTTTGCTCGGCGAGAGCTATGGTCAGTGGCAGGGTGGCCACTGCCGGGAAAGACTCCATAACTTTTTGGTTGGCTCAAGGTTTGATAAGAGCCGCAACTAATGTTTCTGAATATTCTTCCATATCAGACCGAAATTCTATCATGTCTGGCAGCAGGCCCTAGCTTTACCCTAGACCTGCAAAATTATGCGCAAGAGTGTGTTAAAAGCCAAGGGGAGCAAACCCATTTCGCGAAGTGGCAGACTTGTTGTCGAGAAACCCAGTGGCTAGCCTCAGTTGTGTTTCCAAGGCAGTTCTAAACACGAAGGTAGGGAACTTAAAGGCCGTCTCGAGCGAGAGATGAAAATAAAGCAAGATTATGGCTGGATAGACTTTACACTAAAGAGATGGATGTCGGGATTTCGTCAATAATAGTAGCTCTTGGGTCCAGAGACTGTAAGCTAAAAGTACCAAATTGGCACAATGACCGACTTAGCTAAATAGCAAAAGGCAAATGGGGATTCGATTCTTACATGAAGCAACGTTTCCCCCTAGCCGTTGACACAAAATGGAGACACGACTTTTTCACTAAACATCTTCTGTACTCCTAAGACGTCTCCATTCCTGCACACCCCCCAGACTAGATGATCATCCGGAATACGAGGATATATCCTGAATGACCGTTGAATCGACCCGTATGAGTCTCTGAAGTCGACTGCTATGCGTGAAGAAAAAAATGAAGGCGTGAGGATGAATGAGTCCGTACTCTGCGATTGGTGGTGTTTGAGTTTGCCGTTTTCCTCGTGGCTGTAATAGGTTGAGCTTTGTTGTGCGATGAATTTACCAAGGGAGAATTTGTATGCTCATCCACTAGTAATAGTACGACGCCATATTTGTAGCTGTTTGGAACCTTTCTCCCCATTGGTGCTTAGCCTAGAGCTATTTGATTTAGTGGAAGAAGAGCCCGGAGCAACTTGGGCATTAGACTTGTTTGGGAGTGGGGTGTTGCTAGTACCGCCATTTGTTGGAGTCGCTGGAATTGCTAGCTTCGTTGGCATATTCGGAGCCATCGGAGGCGTTGGAGGCGTAAGATTCGTTATAATTGCTAGCTTCGTTGACATAGTTGGGACCATCGGAGGTATTGGGGGCATTGGAGGCGTCTGGGGCGTTGAAGGTGTTGAAGTCGTTGAAGTCGTTGGGGGCGTTGGACTTGCTAGCATCATTGGCGTATTTGGGATCTTCGGAGGTATTGGGGGTTTTGGAGGTGTTGGAGTCGTTGAAATCGGAGGCGTTGGAATTCCTAGTATCACCGACATAGTTGGGATCATCGGAGGTATTGGGGGCAATGGAGGCGTTGAAGGTGTTAGAGTCGTTGGAATTGCTTTAAAAATAGTCATGAAAGTGCAGTTGTTTGACCTAGAACTCTTTAGTAAGACTTCGCTTTGCCTTCGAGATACTTATAACAAATTCAAAAGATATGGTCGTATTCAAGACGCTGAGAGAATTTTTAAGCTCATTCTTACGGTCTTCGATATATTTTTTCTTGTATGCTAATTTCCAGGATGCGACGATACGAGCAGCCTTATTAGATTTCAAAGCCTTTTTGGTGGTCTCAGTCATTCAGTCAATTTTTAAGAGCTTTAATTTATAGGTTTCTATAGCTCTCTAAATATAGTGCCCGGCAACAGCTATTTAGCGATGCTTTTTTCGACCCCGCACCTAGCTATTTTCATAAAGATATAATCTTATATTAGTCTATAATAACACATATAATTAATATTCTGATTAGAGGGAAAGAATTAACTATCACGCGTACGTAAAATATACCATTTAGAATCGCAAAATTTTACATTTTTATTCCTAATATTTTATATGCCACCCGTCCGCCGCGATATAGGCCTCGATCCTGCTATACATACTTTGATATAACTTATCGAACGTTTCCTTTAGTATTTTCGTCTAACAATCCTTAAGGGCCCCCTCTATAGCTAGTAGATCAGCTTCTGCTTTACCAGTTCCTTTAGAGAGCTCGGGTATTACTCTATAACTATCTTTTTCAGGGCCTACTAGATGTGCTCGATCGGGTTTAAGTCAAGGGAGAAAGCCGGCTAATCAGTCTGCGGAATTCTATGTTCAACGAACTAATCTCGGACCTTATGAGCAGTATAGATAGAGGCATTGTCCTATATAAAGATATACCCCGAGTCTTCTATTTCCTCGTACTAGGGTGCTACCTGTGCGTCTAGGACTTTAATATATGAGTTGGCGGAATACCTATACTTCTTAGACTTAAAATCCCTATCTAGAACATATAGGTCGGACTGTCTATTGTCCTAAAAGCATCCCCAGACCATAACACTTATATCCTTCTTCGATTTATATGTCTGGATCACCTTTAGGTCCTATTTTTAGGCTGCCGTCCGAAAACACTATTCCTGGACTTTACCCCGCCCCCGCTCGACAGAACACTCATCACTCCACATATACATGCCCCACTCCTCCCAGGTCAAATGCCTATTCCTTAAGCACCAAGCAAGTCGTTGTTCCGCGTATTTCTATATGAGAAACGGGCGCTTCTTACAGCGCTAATTGGTGATACTATGCCGCTTGAGAATCTTCTTCACGGTTATGGTCTTGCAATCCAGGCCACAGGCCTTGATAACCTGGGCATATGTGTCCTTAGGGTGTAATCGTACGTAGCGAAGGAGGTGTCGTTCGTCTGCATCTGTATATGATTTTCCCCGGGCGGCAGGCTTAATTGAGTGGTTTTCGTGGCGTAGTGAGGTCTTCGCGATAGTGTATTTAACGGTGCCGATATCCAGATTTAGGTCCCTGGCGATCTGCGCTGCATACGCGCCTTCAGACTTCTTCCCAATAATAATGCCGCGTATAGAAGGAGTTAGATGCCCCTGGGTAACGATATTTGAGCTAATTGACCTGAGGGGAGTGCGTTGAGGTGGTATTTTGTTGTGTAGGAAGGAAGGTGGTGGGGGAGACGCGTCGCGCTTTTACGCGTTTTGCGCTTTTCGCTAAATAGCTGTTACCTAGTACTGTACTCATAGCAATTTCAGTTTTCAATTCTATGTCCAATTGTTTTTGCTTGGTCATCAAGTATTTGTTCTCCAGGATCCCCTCCAGTTGGTCCAGCAGATCGATCAATCTGTCTGGTTCCTTTGGTGCTTCGGATACATTGCGTAAGAATTCTTTGATTTGTTGGATAGTGTCCACAAGTTGAATGGCGAGGGAGACAAGGCCCGCAACGCTTACGGTTGCACTGAAAGGGTCCATGGTCAGTTTCAAAGATTGTAAGGAATCCGATATGGGTTCAGACGGAGAGATGGAGAGCGTCTCGAAGATAAATATAGAGAAGTGCTACTCATTTTTTGTGACACGGAACGTATTACAGAATGGGGCTACGTTCTGCAAGTCGCCGCTCTCTTGGAGGACAGCCACCCGAGTCAAAGCCTGTAGATATCCTGTACGCCCATCATACATGGCAGTTTTGGCTATGGATTGCGGACTTTGCAAATTTCTGTAACAAATCATTCTTTCTGTGCCTATCGTTCAGCTTTTCCCTCCTTAGCTTTCGGGATCTCGCATGCTAGAGCAAAAATATTCGAGTGTCGACACCGGTAGTATGGAGGGCAATCGAACATCATTTTCGTATATGGAACGAAGCATACCTTATTACTATTAGCCTACCGCAAACGAGACAGGCCTCAAAGTTCGTTGTTGCGACTTTTTGAGTTATCGTACGTGATGTTGAGTGGGCGGAAGGCAGTCGTGAGATAGGGGTTCAGGGGCTCGCTACGGAAGCCTATTTTCAGGCTTTCAGTCCCAGTCCTCAGGCTCCAATAAACCTAGCACACTGAACTTTGATGACGCATCCAGCTCGAGCACGTCCCGAAGACCCCGCAGGACTTTATTCATTCCCCGCATCGCACCATGTCAGAGATCAATTGCGCGCTGGAATTTCGGCCGCAGACCGATCATAAACACTCTCAGTTCCATGCTCCGAGTTTCGCAGATTAATAGGCATATCAGTATGACTTCAATATCCACATTCAAAGACGGTGCCTGGCATGGCAAGATCGAGGCCGGAGGACAATTCCCTCCGGAGAAGGGTCGATATCACCTATATATCGGTGAGAGATTCCATTCTATCCGGTTGAGCGAATCCAACTAACTACCGCAGGACTCTTCTGCCCATTTGCGCACCGCGTAAACCTCATTCGACACCTGAAAGGTTTGACCGAAATAATCGATCTCTCCATTGTGAAGCCATATCCGAAGGGCGATGACAAAGGCTGGCCGGGATGGAAATTCCCGACGGACGATGATCCATACGAAGGCTCGACACCAGATCAGCTTTTTGGAAGCAAGTACCTCCACGAGGTGTATTTCAAGGGAAAAAAGGATTACGAGGGCAGATATAGTGTGCCGGTGATATGGGACAAGAAGACCAACCAGCTGGTCAATAACGAGAGCCTGGAAATTCTGCGAAACTTCAATACTGGATTTGACTCTATCCTGCCGGACGAATACAAGAAAATCGATTTATATCCAGAGCACCTTCGCGCACAGATTGATGAGATTGGAAAATGTATGCAGGATGATTTGAACCTTGGTGTTTACAAGGCAGGATTTGCGCCAAATCAAGAGGTTTACGACAAAAATGTCCCTGCTGTCTTCAAAGCATTAAATCAATTGGAGAAATTTTTGTCGAAGAACGGTGGACCATATGTTTTTGGATCAGAGATGACGGAATTGGATCTTCGACTCTATCCCACCATTATTCGATTTGATACCGTTTATGTCCAGCATTTCAAGTGCAACCTAGGCACAATCCGACACAATTATCCGATATTGAACGAATGGTTGAAGAATCTGTATTGGAACGTTCCGGGGTTCAAGGAGACAACAGACTTCCGTCATATCAAAGAAAACGTGAGTATCAATCTTCCTCCCCAATCACAATTCAAAACAGGTGGACGCTAAAAGCAACAAGTACACAAAAAGCCATGCCGACATCAATTCGAAAGCAATTACTCCAATGGGGCCATTACCAAACATAGAGAGTGGATTTGAAAATGATTGGAGCAAGCTGAAGGTAGGAGGTGTGGTGCTGCCTTGATGATCACGTAGATCAAGAATATCTTGGTATATACTGCAAATGTCGATGATTCAAAACATATTCGATGGTGGTTTGACGAATGATTAGATCAATTTGGGACAACAAAGAACCATGCGAAACCCACTACTGCCGCTTTTATATTTCCATCGGTATTTATGTATACCCCGCTGCCAATGCCGACGGGTGAAGTTGATAAACTTCCCAGGAACAACTCTAGAGATTATGGATATCCGGTATATACACCGGGTAAGGCTCGAAAAGGTGCATTTGAGCGATTTAAAGAGCAGTCGGGCCTAAATGACCGTCTGTACTGTACATGCGAGTCTTCAATTATCGGATGTCTAAATGATATTATTTCCATATCATTTTCATGTTCTGTATCTGTTCGCGGCGACAAAACGAAGTTGATTTGCATCTGCCGGCGGCTAAACAGTTTCAGGTAAAAGTAAACAATTCCGGGATCCATTGTCGAGTATAGAAACTCTCTTGGCAAGTGTGAGAAAGTTTTCATAATTCTGCGAACAAGATTATAAACTTCGGTGCAGCCTCTTTTGCTTATTCTCTTTTCTCTCTTGTTTCCTCAGTTGTATTTCAATTCACTCTGCCTTTACAATGGCTTCAACAATGAAGCTGCGCCTCGCGGCATCGTTGTTAATTGCATCAGTTGTCGCTCAACAACCTGGAACTTATACCGCAGAAGTCCATCCCAAGTTATCCTCGCAAAAATGTACCAAAGCCGGTGGATGCGTCAAAGTCGATACGTCCGTCGTGCTGGATGCCAATTACCGCTGGCTACATAACGTCGGGGGGTACTCACCCTGTAACAGTGGAAGTTTTGACAAAACCTATTGCCCTGATGTCGAGACTTGCGCAAAGAATTGTGCTCTGGAAGGGGTTGATTATGCCAGTTATGGTATTCACGCCAGCGGGGATTCTCTTACTCTTAATCTTTTCAAGAAGGAAGGAAACACGACTTCAATGTCGTCTCCGAGAGTGTACCTCATGGCCAATGATACGACATATGACATGTTTAGACTTTTGAACCAGGAGATTGCTTTCGATGTCGATGTGTCAAAGGTTGCTTGTGGGATCAATGGTGCTCTGTATCTCTCTGAGATGAGTGCAACTGGGAATTCCGGTCCTCTCAACCCCGCTGGTGCTGCATATGGTACAGGATACTGTGATGCTCAGTGTCCGAATCAAAAATTCATCAATGGCGTGGTAAGCAACAAAGAACTTGCTCTTTCCTTCGAGTTTTCTAAACTTTCTGCAGGCAAACCTCAACGGTACCTATGGAGCCTGCTGCAACGAGATGGATCTCTGGGAAGCCAACAATGCCGCAACAGCATTCACACCGCATCCCTGCAACGTGACCGGCTCATGGCAATGCTCCGGAGCTTCGTGCGGCACCAACAACCGCTACGGAGGCGCTTGCGACATGGACGGATGCGACTACAACTCCTACCGCAACGGCGCCCCTGATTTCTACGGCCCAAACAAAACCGTCGACACCAACCAGAAATTCAGCGTAATCACCCAATTCCTCACCACAGACAATACCACCACGGGCTCCCTCAAAGAAATCCGCCGCATCTACGTCCAAAACGGCAAAGTGATTCAAAACTCCGCCGTCAACGTCACCGGTCTCAAAGCCGTAAACAGTATGGACAACGAGTACTGCACTGCGCAGAAGAAAGTCTTTCCCACCACTGATGCGTTTGCTGCTCAGGGTGGCATGTCGAAGATGGGAGATGCGCTTGGGAGGGGAATGGTGCTTGTGTTTAGTATCTGGGATGATGCTAGTGGGGGTATGCTTTGGTTGGATAGTACGACGGGGACGGGACCGGGGTCGGTTAGGGGACCGTGTTCGACAAGTAGTGGCAAGGCGGCGGATATTCAGGCCAATTATTCGGATGCTGCGGTTACGTTTTCGAATATTAAGGCGGGGGAGATTGGGTCAACTTTTGCTTCTTCTTGAGGAAGTTGAGGTAAGTGGGCTGTGTGTTGATGAGGTTGTAAATACCGAGTGGGAGTGAGTGGGTAGAAAATAATGGAGCATGGAAAATGATTGGTAACTGGAAATGAAAAGCACACAGATTACCTCAACTGTGGGAGACCAACCTAAAATATGGTGTAATACGCTTCTCATTTTCCAATTAGAGCGATTGATTCTCGTTAGTCCGGGCACGTTTGAAATTGCTATGGAAAAGTCTCTTTTCGTATCTGATGATCCTGATCAAAGAAAAAGCTTTTTGCGTTGCTGCTGTGCAGTATATCTCACGAGCACAGCAACTCTGCGCCAGCGGTACACCAGCATTAAAACCAGTCACGTTCCTCGACTTTCTGTGCATTGAGTCAAAGTTTCTTAGCTTGCAAGGCAGAAAAGCAAGCTTCGTATTGAGAAATAAGACGACGAAATCTATCTTTTTAAATGCTGTTTGTCGTCCCTGCACCAGCTTGCTGCCTGGCCAAGCCGTTGGCGTGTGTTTCTTCCTCCACAACTGATGTAACCGCCCATGCCTCAGAACGTTTGCAAAAGTGCAAAAGATTGTTAGAGTCTACCTAAACACTAGGTCGATTGTTACTAGTCAGATTCGAACCCCCTTGGAGACGCTTTTTATAGTAGGGGCTAGGTTCAGCCAGAATGGCACCTAGTCGTCGCCATCGATGGGTCGGGATTGTCTCAGACTTTTCCAGGAAGAGTTTCAGGCGGCATAGACGAAGACCTAAAAGACGAATTATGGTATGCTGTAGGAGGTGCTTTTCTCGAGTGTCCTTTGTCCTCATTTCCCACGGCCATTGGGCTTTCGTCTTCTGAGCCGTCAAGACCTGCTTCTTCCCTCGTTCTCTTTTTGACTTTGTTGTCATAGGAAACCTCTCCAGAAGTAGCGCTATAAGCTCGTGCTACATAATTGCATACCCACTATCCCATCTCGCCTTCTATATTCTCCATTGACGAATTAAATTTAGTGACAGCCTTTGCGATTTCTTGAAGCTTTGATTGTGATATCTTTTGGAGTTCGGGCTTGCAAGTGCTGTATGCATTCGTTAGAGCAGTCGTGAATTCCACCTTATTAACCATGTCGTAGTCAACGTCGCCGTTCTCAAATCTTCGAACAAGCTCTGCGTCATCCCATTCTCTCCAGTTCTTCCGGTCGGGAGCTATCTGTAGCAGGTCAGAAATTAGAGACCCCGGTAAAGGCTTTTGGAAACCATACCTGTATAGCGAGTTTATGCTTTGCTATCTTGATTCTCCTGTTGTAAACCTTAATCACTTGTTGCTCATCCTGAATAACAGCGAGCTTTCGCTTCTCAAGCTCAGTCAGTTTCTGCTTTGTCGTGGCAATCTCTTTGCTGATCTGTTGCTCCTTGACCACTTTCTCCTCTCTTTTAAGCCTCATTGTGGCTTCATTATTTGCCTCTTGACCCATCAGTACCGCAATAAAGTAATTTGCTATACAGATAATAAGCTTTATGCATAGCGAGAATAGCAGCCTAATACTTACGCATTTTGAAGCTCTGGAGGAATGTCAACTTTCTCGACAGTTATGCGAAACGGGAAAACTTGTGCACCGCAACGGAAAAGGCTGTTGAGTCAAGTGTGGCTTACCGTTCTTCGTGATTTATTATAGCTTTGAAGGCGAGGATTTGGCTTTCTACAAAGGAGAGTGGAATATCGGAAATGGTCCCTGGCAACGAGAAGCGAAAGTTCACTTTTGCAAGAATCTGATTCGATTTGATATGCTGCTCTCGGCTCCAAGAATGAGTAAAGGCTGACTGAATTCCCGAGTTTCTTGTCCTGAAGTTGTGGCGTTGCTCACTTTTTGCAGTTGGAGTGTTTGAAGTTGTTGAGTTGCGGGAAAAAGTTGGCGTTCTATGGAAATAGTTGGAAAGACCTCCGGCTTTGGGGATTGGGTGAGACCGTTTGGCCTTTGGCCGTGCGAAAAGTTTGAGAGAACAAAGGAAGGCTGTTGTTGAGGGGGGGAAAGGTGATCTCGTATCAAGGAGTAAGAACAGGGAGATTAAGATGGATGTTGAGAGGTCAGCAGATGGTTGAGAAGCGCTCAGATAAGTTTCCACGAGAGACTCGTTTAAATGTGGAGACAGAGTGCTTTTCTCCGCTCGAGATAAAGTGAATAGGTAGATGGTTTGTATTTGAGATAAATACAGGGGTGGAAATTGTGTCGTCAGTGCATTTTAGAGGGCTGGGAAAAGTGATAGGTAGAATTGCGACTCAGTAAAAAGAAGCTTCGAGGTTCTGATTCCACTCAAGACTTCCCTCGAGGTCTTGTTTCTTATTGAGGTGCCATGTATTTTGCGCAGTTCTAAATGGTATTGATGAATCCAGGCCTCAATATCTCACAAGCGCACGGGTCTTGGGACACAGTTTGTTGGTAGTATTTTTTATGTCGTGCTCAAAAGAACCTTTGCCACATAAAAAAGAGCCCCTCCTAAGCTACTTGGTTCTTCGTTGCTTCCTTCCCACAGTAGCCAGATCATCCTAGCCAGAAGTCCAACTAGCAGATCCAACCGGAATCCCACCTCAAACTATCAGTCCTTCTTCGTGGCTCCCTCCTTCTCTCCCAAGCTAAGTCCCCCCAACTCCTCAGCAAACTTCGCATCTTTCTTGTCCTCAACTTTCTTCTTCTCAATTCGCTTTTCGGTCAAGAGAGCGCCAACGACAGCCATTTGCGCAGCTTGAATAGTCTCCTATTATTCTCGTCAGAACACAGCCACATAAATCAAATAACAGGAAATTACTTCATTTCTAATCTCATAAGCGCCGACAAGTTGCTTTATGAAGTTGAGCGAAGCCATGGAGCGAGGAGGGCCTTCAGGGTTGTAATTTTCGGTGACCTTGCTGTTGGAGGAAGAACTTGAGGAAGCTGAAGGGATGGTTAGTCGATATCAAGATAATAGTGAAGAATGCACGCACCCATTTCTGCAACGATTTGGTTTTAATGCGTGTTTGTGGGTTCAAATTAGGTTCCTTCTTCACGTTGCAAGATGCTGTGCGAAAGGAGCCTGTTGTGCACAGCTTGTGTAGAAGTCGAAATTATTGTAGTGAGAACGGTGAACAAGATTCAAAGGAAGATCGGGAGGCGCTTAAATAATGCACTAGACTCTAGACCGAGGCAATTGTTCTCACGTGCGGAGTTGGATTGAATAACCTTTGGGCTTTCTCAATCTCTTAGCAAATAATAGGTGACTAATTCATCAAAAACATATTCACTTACCCACGAGCATACTTTGCAACTGATCATTTCGTAAAATCTGAAGAAGCAAGGAGACAGGTGGGAACTTCCAAATTTATGAGCAAATTTCTAGGGATTAAACGCAGAAAGAAAGTCAAAGAAAAGGGGGGGAGGGAAGGAGAAATGACATTTACGTCTTTTTTCAGTTCCCAACTTACATGCAACACTCCCCTGCGGCTATCCGCGGTCCGATAAGCAAACATCTTTGCCTCGTCGCTTCACTCGCAATGAATTCAGCATGGAAAAGGGGGGTGAGGTTACATAAGCAAATCCTATTCATCAATGCCAAACTCCTCTCATGGCACAACCTCAGTACTATGCCAAACTCATTGCTTTACAAAAATCTTGCCACATGGTACTCCACGCCGTGTAAACCCCCTCCGTCGAAAGGAACAAACCACCAATGCCAGCCTGCACAATACTATTCACAAAAGCCAACTGATCCGCCACCGTTCCCGTAAATCCATACATAATAAGCAAAGTCCTCGCCCGATTCGCGGGCGC
Organism: Cudoniella acicularis; assembly: GCA_013054445.1. NCBI lineage: Eukaryota > Fungi > Ascomycota > Leotiomycetes > Helotiales > Helotiaceae > Cudoniella > Cudoniella acicularis. Next base: position 14,631 of record JAAMPI010000281.1, read on the forward strand.
AATCCACCCAATAGTAGCGTTGGAATACTTGGTGTAACTGTTCTCAAATGCAACAACATAGTCCGCCAAGCTATACCATTCTGCTGGAACGACTCTGCCGGGGTTGAAAACCACGAGGTCGTTTCCAGCTCCAAGGCTTGTGCGTGCGAATGTGGTGACGTTGGTCATGTAATCGATGGTCGTTGCGTTGTAGTCGTAAGCTGTCTCGTCGAAAAAAACTCCGGACATGTGATAGTCGCTCCCCCAGGTGATGTGGTTTTTCCAATTGGCGCAAACGGTAATATCTTTGTACACATCGGCAATGGGACGGAGCATATACTCCGTGTGGACGTAACAGAGGGGAACTGCATTTTTGTAGCCTCGCAAGGTGTTAATTGCGGTGATGTAGTAGACGTCTGGAGATGAATCCGTCCCATTGGACCAATTGTTGAAAGTGTTGACCACTACTTGGAATTTCAAGTTAGGGTTTTTGGCAAGACTGGTGTACAGAGGCTCCCATGCTGTATAAGATGGATAGATGTACAACGGCACGACAACGGTTGCTGAAGGGGTGGTTGTGACAGGAATTCCAGTTGCAGTGGTGCTTGTTGTCAGGGTCGAACTAGCCGCCGGCGAAGAAAATGAAGTGGAGGGAATGCCGGTTGAGGAGCTTGTTGATGGGATGCTTGTTGTTAAGATGGAACTTGAGGAAGAGGAGCTGCTTGGAAAGCTGGATGGAGTGGTGCTTGTAGTCAAAGTAGAGCTGGTGGAAGGGACAGAAATTGACGTAGATGAAACGCTAGTAGAGGAGCTCGTGCTGCTGACTGGAGTACTGGAGGTTGTCGTAATTGTTATAATTGTTGTAGGTGCAGAAGACGATGTAAACGATGTAGAAGTCAAAGATTCAGAGGTCGACGAGGATGACTCCGAAGTTGATGTTTCCGTTTCCGTATCTATTTCCGACGTAGAAGTTGGAATTTCAGACGGCGAGGATGTAATTGTGGTAGATTTCCGTGTCGAAGATCGTTTTGACGTCGTAGTAATCCTCTTTGTTGATGACGTTTTAGTTGAAGTTTTCGTGGACGATATCTTTGTTGATGTTGTCTTTCTGGAAGTAGTCCTCGATGTTGTCTTTTTGGTTGTCGCAGCAGAGGCTGCTAACACGAAGCATGCAATGGTAATGAAACGTGAGAGCAGCATCTTGTGGTACCAGCTGTTGCCGCAGTTCCACAGGCCTTGGCAAGGTATATCTGATTCCCGGGCCCGGTGGTGGGAATTTCCCACAGCGCTGCAGTCGGTGCCCTATAACAGAACCGTCGAAAGTAACTTGCCCATATGGAATAGGTTACTTCTAGCACTCAGTCCCACTTTTCGATATTGAAAACCTGTTTCGCGTAAAGATCGTCGATGCATAATTCTAGAAGACAGTCTTGATGTCTTAGTTATAAGATCCCTCGACGGGCCCGGAACGTTACCTTTCTAAAAGAGAATTTTGAGCACCCTAATCAACCTTTTCGTGACCCTGGCGGCTAAAACATGCTGTGTTCTATGCAAAACCAATCAGAATTCCAGAGTTTCACCGTTTAACGCGTTTTTCATTAGTTTATTTAGCCTTTTGAGAACATCCTTAAGTGCGTTGATCGCAAAAACATTAAGCCGAGTGTAAGATGTGTCCTTTCAAACTTAATTTTAAATTAATTTGTGAATAGTTACATTTCAAGATTTCGCTTAACTCCAAGAAATATTTGATTAATTAGCGAGTTTGGATTTTCGGCCCATCATGTGGTCCACGAAGTAGTCAGAAATACTAAGGCTCGGGAAATCAAAACTAGAAATCATTTGAATACACATGATAGCAGGTTTTGTCTGGCTGTGAGAATTAGAACCTTAGAAATCCTACCCGTAAGCAGCCTCTCGTCTCCCAAGATATAATTAGTCTTCATTATGTTGTAATTTGCCAACATTTGCACGAGGTTAACGCTAAACCAATTGATAAAATCAAGACAGGGATGGCATTTTAGAGACGAGTGATTTTGGCCTGTAAAAAGACCGTCGCGAATCTCACAAGCTCGCGTATCTGACATTTGAATGAGGAGGGCTGACGCCTTCATGCCCATGTGTTGGTTGCGCCTACTCCCGGTGCTTAATCACACATCAGCACATTTCATTTCTTTTCACTAATTTCTGCATACTTCCAATTAGTCTAGACCTCGGAAACGTGTGGGTCAACACAGGCTGTTTGTTTTTCCATTGCCGACCTGGATATGCATGCTGTTCCTTATTAGCCTGTAGCCGTTCCCGCATTTTCTTCCAAATTGTTCGAAGTCTTCGCGAACACTTCAAATCTTTAAAATAACCACGTGCTTATAGATCAGAGCATCTCATTTCCCGGAAAATATCCATCTTACGAGCAGTTGAAAGCTATGTGATTTGTTTTTGGAAGTGCTGATTAGGAGGGGCAATTGCGAATAGCGACAAGTTCGGCAATGTGCCATGCTTCACTTTCTCCTCTGTACGAATGCCAAGGTTCTCCAAATCTCTTTCAGATCATCCGAGCCGCAGCTGCATATTCCAGAATCGCACGTTGATTTCCAGCGTTTCAACGACGGCAATGAACCCATTTTGTCTCTATTTTCGGCATTGGAATTCGGTCTGGCCGTGAAAATGCCCGCACCAGGAATCCCATTCCCAGCCAAATCGTCTGCAAAGTAACCTTTTCGTACACACCAAACAGAAAGTCCCCAATAGGAGAATTTCCTCCCATGGAAAGACCCGGCCGCTTCCCGGAAGCGTGTTCCGGAATCACTTCAGAATACCCAACGCCAGCCAAATAAACTTGCATGCGGCAACCTCTTAATTTAATGTTCGAGAACCACAGCATGAAAATGGTAGCATTCTATGCAGAAGTTTTGTTGCTGCCTGTTTCTCCACAATAAAAAGATTAAAACCTTCGGATTATCCCCAGACCCGTTTCCAAATTAACTTTTCATCAACATATGGGTTATCATTGATCACGATGCAACTAATTAATCTCGCCTTCACGGCTCTGCTCACGCTCTCTACCGTCGTGGTATGAAAGCCTTCTGAAAATTTTGTCCGAATCCGGAAGTGCACAGCTAACCTCTACCGCAGATTTCCCAAACCACATACACAGAGTCACGAACAATTAATGTGACGGTCACCATTGGACTGCCATCAGGACCTTCGAGTATCGATACGACATCTACCACGATTTCGACTGTCACATTATCATCTTCCAAACCCAGTAAAAGCACAACCATAACCACAAGTTCATCGTTTACACCCTCAAGCACAAGTTCGACGACTAGTAGTAGTACTGCCAGTACAAGCAAAGCCAGACCCACATCTACCCAGTCGCCTTCAACAACAATTGAAATAGTCACAGAAACCATATACACCACGATTTATACAACAATTTATACGGCATCGAGTTCGAACCTATCTAGTACGGAAGATTCAAGTTTAACACCCCCAGAACCAACGACAACTGCACCGCCCGATCCGAATCGCACTAAGTGTCCTGTTCCGAGATATTACCAGTGTGGTGGGTCGACTTGGAAAGGATGCACGAAGTGTGAGAGTGGTTCTGTTTGCACGAGTCAAAATGGTAAGAGCTTTGCATTCCCTTTGAAAAGAAATATGTTAATTCGTGGGGATTTGGTAGAGTTCTATTATCAGTGTGTTGAGTCAACCGCTGCAGCTACTGCAGATACCCTAGGTGCCGAGGCTACGGCTACTGGTTAAGAAAAGGCGACGACGGAGAGGAGTGAATTAATAAACGCTGGGCAATAAAAATAAAAATAAAAATAAAAAGACGTGGAGTTAAAATGAGAATTTTGAAATGACATAGCTTGAGAAAAGTCGAAGTTCATAAAGAGATACTAAACCAAGTCTAATAGCGGGATTTTCCATGCAAAGATATATTGCATTTAGCTACAGTGACGCGCAACTACTGTTAGTGAAAACGGCCCCCACTACCAAAACTTAGGACGAACACCTTAAATAATTGTTAGACAATCAACATTATTTTAAGTTTGCTAGTAGTACGAATTGTTTAGGCGTTCTATATTACTTATTCCCTCTTTTCCGTTTTTATTTATAATTTATAAGTCTAGAGCTACGGAGTTCATAATCTAGCTACCGCGCGCTCTCTATAGATTTACATACAAATTCGCTAAACTTTTAGGTACCCTAGACAAATCCATAACTTTTGACCTTATTTTTACCTTAAAACAATTATTCGTCGTGATGCAATTAATTATTGCCTTCTCATTATGCTTAACATCACACGATAAATTCGCACCTTGTGTGGTTCTATTTATATTACTTGGTGTAGAGGGTGATATTTGGGTGTTTTTGGTGGGGTTCTAAAATTCGGCTAACAGCAGTCGCATAGTACTGTAAGGGCTAAAAGAAAAGAGAAGCATATTTTTAGGGCTTTCAGGGCTTGATGTGAATGTAGAAGACTACTAGCTTGCTTCTGAATATAAGCACTCGGAGGTATAACGCTAACCTGTGCTAAAGAAAATTAAGACATAAAAAAGCTAAAGAATATATAACTACGAAAGCACTACTACATTTAGCTTTCCTTTGAATAAATAACCCGATTGTTCTCAGAAAACCTTAATAATATCCCTTAAAAGTATATCTATACAACCATAGACAGGAAAAAATACAACGACCTGAACTAGCCCTAACCTATTTAGCTCGACTTGTAGTTGTTTAACTTGGATTACGGTTGATGATACTAAGTCACATGATGTTCTACTCCGATAATTGAGTGAGGCTGACCTAACGAGCCTGGCCAGCTAAGTCTGTGTTTTCAGGGTATTTTACTAGTAAATCAAAAATCAAAAGTCGTAAACTTTCAAAAGCTAGTTATTAAAAAGTATCTTTACCTTCTAAAACTCACGATTACTTATTTTCTATACTATAATTATTCTTAGTTATTTTATAACATTCAAGTGATCGCGATAGCTTTCGTTTTTGAAAGCTTGAAAGCGGGGTCACAACGCCTGGAAATCGCTTAAAAGTAGCCTGAAAACGCAGACTTAGCTGACCAGGCTCGTAAGTGGATCTAGAATCGACCTCCAGCAATGGCCCTTTTCAGCTTAACGAGGAAGCGAGAATAGCTTCATTTAGTATCTATTGTGTTGATAGATTAAAAAGAGTCACTGTATTCCAGATAACAGACACCCGTGCCCGGTTCTTTTCAAATTGCTTGGAGTTCACCTCTGTCAGAGGCCGTTCACGAAGGACTACAAAATCACAAGTATAGTAGCAAAAATGCTCTCCGTTGCGGGTCTCAACCACAGAGACCAAGACTCCGCGTAGTTCTCGTGTCTCCCTTCCAAACAGATGTGGAAAAATAACCGCTGTGCTCTTGATTTTGGCGAGATGGTTCCAGGATCTTTGATCCGAGATTTTCATAAGATCATACCAGCTTTGGTCGCTTTCATCAAGAATGTTCAGACCTCTGTCGTCTGTTTGTTCAAGAAATATTCCGTCTTCTAGCCTCAAGATAAAACCCAAGAACTTGACATGCAGTCCGTACTCATCTGCGAACCCGTCGTCAGGGATCAGCGGACCACCTCTGCTATAGTCAGCATCTAGATCTTTCAATGTGTAGGTTGCATCTCCAATCTGGGTCCAATCTGGGTCCTTCCAAGATATGTGGTAGGAGACTGTTGCATTATTAGGTAATAAGCACTATTCTAAGCTTAAGGTTTAAACCTTACTAGAATCTTCTAGGTTGTTCCTTGATTTATAAGCGTTGATTTATAAGCGTTGATTTCTAAGTTATAGAAGCTTCTAGTAGCTACACTTGTAGTATATATAGTCCGCTCACCCCTTTGTAGATAGATAAGTCTTTAAGTCAAAATCATATTATTATTCTACATACTTGAATCACTCTCGACCTAACAGTCGACTCTTCTTCCGCCGTCCACCATAGCCGCCTACCGATGACTATATAGATATATCTTCTATATACTATATACCGCGTACTACGGCTATACCCTTTATACCCTTACCTCTAACAGAGACCATCGATAGTTAGGTGTCCTCAGCCGTTTTTTTTCTCCTCTAAAGATGACTGTTGATGGAAAATAACGCTGCTGCTTTATGAACTCGAGCATCCGCTCCTCCGAGTGTTTTCCTGGTTGGCCCGGTGGACATTTCTGTATGGCGGCTACATTAAGTTTCAGCAGAATACCGAGGCAAATAGTTTCGTCGGATTGTCGACTGCTGAATCTCCATCCGATGTTGCGGAGGAGGTATCGTCCTTCATCGGCCTTAATTTTTCCTGGAGTGAAGATAATTCTACACTTGCAGAAATGGCGTCTCGGATGAGTAATTCACTGATATTCCATTCGTCTTCTCCATATTTCTTGTCCTGCTTAGTGTTATAAAGAATCAAATCACTGGGACGACACGCATAGTCCCGAAATTGGAAGTATGGTTCCTTGGCAAAAGCTCCCTCCTGAATTGTCCAGAGCCTGGTCCACCAGGGCGAGGCGGCGATTCCGACTGCTCTCTCCAACGAGATACCCGCCATTCCACCATACTCTGCGTCCAACACGAGTACCGCCATTGCATTTTTGTACACCTTACCCATAGCGTTGATGGTCATTGTTTTAGCTCCTTCTTCGGTTGCGGGAACACAAAGTGTGTCCATCCACCAAAGAGTTGGAACTTCTGGTCGAGGTTGCCTTCTTGCTTTCCAGTACTGAGTAGCAACATCATTGGCACTCTGCTGCAGCTTCTTGGCTTGACATAGATGTATTACATTGCCCATTGGATTGCCGAGTCCATCTGCCCATATGTGGGACAATGCAACATAGGATCTGTCCTTAGAAACAGCGATGGGAACTTTTCCCACATGGATGTTGGATTTATCGTCCATGAAAATAACTGGAATAGAACCTCCAGACACAGCCTCGTTTAAAAGTTCTTCCTTGACCATAATAAGCTTGCAAGGGCGATCCGCCGTAACGTGCTTTGGAACATAAATAAAATTTGTCACCTGAGTTACTTGGAAATTAAATCCTTTGCACGATAAGTGATCTCGAGAAGGAACCTGCTGGCCAAGTGCGCTGATGAAGTATAGTGTGGTACTCGAAAGTCGTTGATAAAACCGATAGACGTCTCCTTTACACTATCCGTTTCTCCACAGATTTTCCTTCAAGGTTTTATTGTAGGTGCCATACCATACCTCATGCGGTCTTTCACTTGCAGGAAACAACTCTAACTTGGCAAGCATCAAAGTTCTCAAAAGTATGACGATTGAAAACGAGACTTCAGAAAGCACAAGCAGATCGTCATAACCAACTGCTGTGACGTAGGCGTGCTGGATGGCGGACATAAAGCTGTCAAGACCCGTGATATATGTCTCCTTTATCGTTGAGGTGTAGATAATCGTTCGTGTTGACAGGGAGCCTAGTGAAAATGTGAATAAGACCAAAGTAGAGCCATGCCTGGATAATTGAGACCGTTTGCAATCTCGTTCTCTTGCTTCTTTCCTGGTTGTTTCCAATCTCCTCGAGTTAAAGCCAAGTCCACCCTTTGCGCTTCAAGAACTCTGGCATGTCTTTATTGTCGTAGACGTAAGGACATTTGGGATCGTTGAGATAAGGAACTTCAAGAGGCTGAAAACCTTCCGGCAGTGGTAAGTGATCCATGTCACTAGAATATATGGAATTCCACAATTTTGCTTGTGGTCTTCCTGGTTCTTAGAATCACAGTACCGCGTGCCTAGTGAATGATAGCGATTTTGACCTGGGAAGAAGGGAGGTGTGAAGGAAAAAAAACCAATTATTAGTGCTAACAGCTAGTGCGGGCAGTGCGGGGTCTATAAAAGCCTTACCTCAAGCACCCACCTCATTCTTATGAATCTATCACTTTTATCACTGAATAATATATCTTCATCACTGCCACACTGCTTGAAAAGTGGGGTTTCAGAGACATGATATCTATGAAGAAGGTTCTTGGCGGTATTAACTGACAATCTATTAATTATAATAGTTCAATAACCAGCTCGAGCAGTGAGATTTGCTGCTTCATTCAGTAGAAACAATTCGGATTCATCCATATTCTACCCTAAACACTACCCCTTCGTCATTGAAGTGAACATTCAGCCTGTCTGCCCGATAGTCCATAGTTATAACTGTTGTCGGCGAGATCCATCGCGTTTGCTCTGGGAAATTAACTCCTCCCTAGAAAGAAAAAGGCAGTTCTCAGCATCAGAAAATCAAAACCCCGACTTTCTCTATGGCTATTTGCCCCCCTTTATCTTTTTTGGTTGTCAAAATATTAAATCGATGCTGGGTATCGAGCAGCGAATATTCCGATCGCTCTTTGAACGGAATTACTCAAGTAAACGGGAAGAAATCACCTCGTCTAGCACCGTAACTTTGAACGTTGCGTAGTCACCAACGCCCTGTTTAACAGCGACTTTTCTGCCCACAAGACACCTTCGAAGAGCTGTGAGGCTCCAACCGCTTGAAATGAAATTCGATATGGACTCGAACATTTGGATGGGGAGGCAGGGAGACACGGGATCGCAATTGTATGATAGCGACTATTTTCAAAGAATATTGATGGATTTTAATGAAGTGCGATAGAATTCGCTATATCTAAAGGCAGCAATAATTCTGTTGGGTTTTAAGAGTCAGGAGGCGTAGGCAGACATTTATACGATGATAACGTGAGCAACGGGCTTGGTCCAAAGACGGATATAGTTCGGTGAGATCATTTTTCGTCCGAGACTTTAGCTGAGCTGAACAAATTCATGTCCTGAGCAAACGGGGTGTATTTGTGCAAATTTAAAAACTTTGAAAGCTAAAGGACCAACTTTTCACAGTCAATCTTGAATTTCCGGTACCGCAAATGCTTCCCCTTTCCACATGTCCGATATCCGGCACGTGATGTCAGTCTGCCGCCTATAGCCGAGGCTCTCCAAGCCGAACGGTGCCCTGGAAAGAGCTCCAACCAAATAAAAACATCTTGTGTCAGTCAGTGCAGGTGCGAAGTTGACCATCTGGCTGGACCTCACAATCTCCTCTCTTCTCCCAATTGACAACAATGTCGGCACTCAATCGCGGTGTTCGCACAGTAGCAAGCAAAAACCTACGAATACCCTTCCCCGCCAGTCTCCAATCGCGAGCTCTGCGTGCCCCTCTCACAACCTTCACATCCCGAACTTCACCACGAACAACCAACACACCCGCTTTCCGACAATTTTCTGCCATGGCTCCGCTACAGTCTGGTGCTCCTCCGCCACCTCAAGCCAGAGAATATGACCCCGAGATTAAGGATATTGCGAGCTATGTGCACAACACGCCCATAAACTCCGACCTCGCTGTGGGCCCCTCCACCGCCCCTCAACAAGATAATTACTAACTTTTTGTCTTTGCAGTTCGATACGGCACGATTTGTTTTCCTCGATACCCTTGGCTGCGGTCTCGAAGGTCTGCGGTTTAAGGAGTGCACGAAACTTCTCGGTCCTATTGTTGAGGGAACCGTTGTCCCCAATGGCACCAAGGTTCCCGGCACACCATTCCAACTCGATCCTGTAAATGGCGCTTTTAATATTGGGGCTATGATCAGATGGCTGGATTACAATGACTGCTGGCTCGCTGCTGAGTGGGGTCACCCTTCAGACAATTTGGGAGCTATCTTGGCTGTTGCCGACTGGATTTCTCGAACAAACCGTGCTGGAGGGAACCTAGGAAATGGAAAGATTATAACTGTCAAGGAAGTTTTGGAGGCTATGATTAAGGCACACGAAATCCAAGGCTGCTTGGCGCTCTTGAACTCGTTCAACAAGGTTGGTTTGGACCATGTTGTGTTAGTTAAGGTTGCGTCTGCTGCCGTGGTTTCGAAAATGTTGGGTCTTTCTGAGAAGCAGACCGCAGACGCTGTTTCGCAAGCTTGGGTTGATGGCCAGAGTTTGAGAACATATAGACATTCGCCAAACACCATGTCGAGAAAGTCGTGGGCAGCTGGTGATGCTTGCCAACGTGCTGTCAACCTCGTTCTGAAGGTTATGAAGGGCGAGCCTGGTGTTCCTACTGTTTTGTCTGCTCCAGTTTGGGGGTTCTATGATGTTTTGTTCAAGGGCAACAAGTTTGAATTTCAGCGGCCATATGGTAGCTACGTTATGGAGAACGTTCTGTTCAAGGTTTCCTACCCAGGTATGTTCTCCTGCCTCTCCTCAAGGACTCAGTTAACATTTTTCAGCCGAATTCCACTCCCAAACCGCCATTGAGGCTGCAAAGCATATCCACAAGCAACTTGCCGACCAAGGAAAGTCCGCAGCAGACATCAAGGAAATCACCTGCCGTACCCACGAAGCCTGCATTCGAATCATCGACAAACAATTCAAGCCTATGGACAACTTCGCCGATCGCGACCACTGCATCCAATACATGGCAGCCGTCATGCTCGTTTACGGCCGTCTCGAAGCCACTGATTATACTGATGGCGGTGAAGCTGCTACTTCCCCTCTCGTTGAATCTCTCCGTCAAAAGATCAAGTGTGTCGAGGATCCTCAATTCACACTCGATTACCACAATGAGAACATGCGTACCATTCCTAATGCTCTGACCGTTACTTTGAATGATGGAACGGTTTTGGAGGAAGTGGTTGTTGAGGCACCTCTGGGACATAAGTTGAGGAGAGAGGAGGCCAAGCCAGAGATTCTGGCTAAGTACAAGAGGCATCTTGGTCCTCATTACAGTGAGGCAAAGGTTAAGGAGTTAGTAGATTTGGGTAATGATGCGAAGCGGTTAGAGGGCATGGCGGTGGATGAGTATGTGGATTTGTATGTTAACAAGGATAGTAAATTTGTTTAGATTGGCGGTGGAACGAAACTGGGGAGGGGTTTCACAGTTGTAAAAAGTCGCAGGAATGAGAATAGATGATGACAAGGCATAGAACAGGACTTCTCTAGTTTATTTTTGGCACCCATCCCCTTCCCTTTGAATACATCCTGTTGCTTTTGGAATTCTCAAATTCTAGGTGGATTCGATCAATATTTCAGTGAATTTCATCACAAGTGCAGCTAGAATCTCTTTTTCGCCCTGCCTTAGGGCCGGCCCACTTCTCTCCGGCTATAAAGGCAGGGAGGGGCACCTCCCTTCCTCTTGAGCACATCAAGAATTGGAGAAAACATCCCTCCACACATGGGTCTCGGAGCTCTGCCCTGCCGTTGCGCGGTGGATTCATGCTGTCAGGTTAAAGCTTCAAAGGTTATGATTATATTTTTATTGCGTTCCTTGGTGATATGGCTTCTGTGTTTCTGATGGGTGGGGGTGCTGTTGAGGAGAGGGGGGGGGGTGTTGTCATTTGAGGGCGTGCTGCTGTCACTGTTATTATTGATTTTCGCTTCTAACGTTCTAACGTTCGCATATAACCTGTAGGATTAGAAATTTAATAGGGGAAGGAGTTAAGGGTTGTGCGTAGTGTGAAATCAACTGATTTGACGTTATCAAAAGTATTGTAGTGGGAAATAATGGCTTAGCCATGAGCAAAAGCAATATGTTGAGTTTGATGCTTTCGTAGTTGTTTGAAAGTGAAAATACAGATTCCAGTGATACGACGTAGGTATTTATAAGAGACTTTATAGCTTACTATTTATCGAGTAAGGTGATCTTGTTTAAGTTCAAGTGAATCAGCTAGTGAATTTCTAACCAAACCCAGAATCTGGTTCTAAGACCTGTGTCTTAATAGTGGGTATATAAAGGCAGCGAGGTAGCTCACACAATCTACTTTCTAGATAATAATGCAAATACGGCGTTAGATTTTGCATCCATGAGCTCTGTGAGGGCTGTAGGGGGTTGTCTATTTCGCTCGGTCGGAGGGAAGGTTGCTGTTTGTTGAGTGTTGTGTGAGAGCGTGCTGTCAAAATCAAATGTCAAATATTAAATACACTATTGCTAAAAAGTAAAATATCAAAATCAATACGTTATACACTGGCAAGTGCTTTCATAATCTGAGCAATTCTGTAAAACCCCTGTGTGTTCCTTCTTCCGGGATTCGGAATTAGTAACAGGAAGCGCAAAGTAGCACGCCATATTTTCTGTCTCGTGGTTATAATATCTTGTTCTGATATTCAAAGGATATTTATATTGCTCTGAAAGTGGGAGATAAATATTTGTGAAATTATTAGGTTTAAATGTAGTTGGTTTGACGTTGAAGTTCTGGTCAATCTTCGCAAAAATGTTATTTCCTGAATGGAATTAAAAACTCTCTATAGAAGACCCAAAACTTTAAATCCCGGCACAAAAATGTCCTTCTACTGGCCTCATAACCGGCCGACTCGTGATACAGCAATGTTCAGGCTCCTGTCCTGTTCCTTCTTTTACAACACCCCACTGAACTGGCTTATATGGGTCAGCTTCATTGCCATACTCGCTGTGGCATGCCGCGCTAATAATTGTAGAAGATCCTCCCGCCACGGGGATTCCTGGTTTGAGCGTTTGAAGGCCATTCCCAAACAAAAAGAATATTGCTACGGCAAATATAATGATCGAGAGCATGATCGCGATATTCGAATAACCGCAATCCGTAATACCCGTCCCATATATCTTATTCGGCGAGGGATCATCAGGAAAGCTGCCGTTGAATAGAGCAGAGCCGGTACTGTCGTAAGTTGTCACGCTAACAAGGAAGATGGACTGAGAGATCATCTAGTGGAGGACCGCAAAGAGAGCCATTATCGGAAGGGCGTATATCTATGTCTAGTATTAGCAGTTGTTATAATTTCAAGAACACAGAAAGTTAACAATGGATCAGAGGTACGGAATCTTACAGGTGGCATTGAGAGAAAGTAAGACGATCGCTAGGCACCTCGCCGATGAGTAACCCGGAGGCCTCTCTGCTTGATACCAATCATATTCCACTCTTTTTCCACAAGAATGGTGGCAAATGACGCATTATATATAATATACAGAAATGAAATAATCAGTTGCGGCAAATTTGCCAACAACACCATTGTAGCCAACTGCTGACTTAGGTCTGAGTATTCGTTGCCCGCTATGAGAAGCAGAGAGTTGATATCGACATTCCCAATTCCTGTCTCCCACATTTCATTTACACTGATCCGCCCAGTTAGTTGAACGAAATCTGAGGTAATAACGACGCCCTTGGCCAAGAAGTAGGCAGCGGCTCCGAGACTCACAACATAACTCAAGAGTGTTAGTTTTTGAAAAAGGATTGAAACATTGGCAATGCCGTCACTCACAACAACAAACTTATCACCCAGAAGGCCTTGCTGATCGAAATAAACCACCAATGTCGTACTGGAGTCCAAGGTCGACGTTCTTTCTTTTTGCCCGGGGACCAACTAAATTCTGATTTAGAAACCATGCATCTCCCTTTAGTGGCATCATCTGGAACAGTCAAGAAGCTCGCTATCGCATCTGCAAGAATATCAATCTCCATTCAAAATTTCAAATTTAAATATAAACTGCAATATTACCTCCAATAGTAACCAAAGGGGGTGCCTTCGAAGCGAATAAAGCACCGATCATACAAACTATCTTCAAAACGTTGGAGATCATGACAATAATCATCAAGACGAGGCTGAACTGGAGCTTGCAGTGTTCAACGGCTGGCTTGCTCAGACAGTAGCTGACATTAGTATTCTGATATGCGTACGTCCCATAATATGTTGGTTGAAGTTGCCAGTTATCCGGAGATGGCCTAGGACAATTGAGGACGGGGGGTTCTTCCAGATCGGGAGTGGCTAGGCACATCCAACCCCATGCAACTCCCCTTCCTGAAGTTGCAGGTACCGATCGTCCTATTATAGTCAAGTCCAACATTCCTTGAGGTGTATTGTCGTCTAAAATGGCGATAACGTCCCCTCTTTGACTTTCAAATTGAGTATAATAGTAATCGATGCAGGCCGAATTCTCAAGTCTTTCAAAAGACGAAAACTCGTCCACGACACTACTATATGTTTGGTTGCTGGTGTTCGGACTTCCATCAGGCCAAAAACTTGTGTAATTCAATGGGCTGTTCAGATATGCCAAAGTAGTGGGATAGATGGATTAGGCGTTGGCACCAACGGTCTGAAAGATGGCTGAGTTGTATCTTGAAACGGGGCAAATTAGCATGTCTCATCATTTTCAGCATGGAATATGACTTAACAAGAGATGTAGTGGAATTGAAGTCAATGTTAAGCATGACCAACGTATAATCCTGAGTGGTGATATCTACCGGAGATTTCCCACGCTTGGCAAACTAATGTTGAGCCAGGCTTTCGATTTATGTGCCATGTTCACTTCTGATCTTGTTGGAGCGACAAGGCTCTGTTGAACGTAGGTGCAGGCACTGAGCAAGATGGTACCTATAATAGAAAGCATGATGTAAGCAGTAATGGATAAAAAGCAAAATTCATTTTAGGAGGTCCAATTACAAGTGCATACACACATGTTATATTGATGCCGAAATGGAGCCAAAGACTCAAATTCTTCACTCGAGCGCAGCTGCCTTCGTATATCGTGAAAATTCCATCCTGGTTTTGACCATGAGAGTGATACATTGCCCATGCCGTCCAAGTGATGTTGAGAATCAAAACAAAGGCTGCCGCAAATATTGCTCCAACAGCTCCACGCTGCCAGCCTTGAATGAAAGATTTGACTCGGAACGGTTGGAGGAAGTGACTTGCGGAGTCGTCTTCAGCAAGATTTTGTTCTTGAATGTTTTCATTCTGGTTTCTGTTTCAGAATCAGTCAAATTCATGCCGCCCAGAGATCACTACAAACAGAAGCTGCTCAGAATTCCCTAGGCATGTGTTGAGCCCCATCTTGGCAGCAAAAAATTTGTGGATCAAAGAAATAAATGAGGTGCAGAGAAAATGCATGGAAAGAACCCAAACTTATCTAAAGAGGCTGTCAATATTTGCCGGCATCTCGCGTTCTCATCGGGCAGGCATCTCGTGTTTTCATCACCAAGAGGTCCAACACTTTAATAATTAGAATAGCCCACCGCTAATAGCATTCGTTTCGTGCTCTGACTTCTCTTCCGGGTTGGCAAGAATTATGGTGAGCTCCCAATTAGGAGGCGAGGTTCTGCACTATGGCTGCATTGGGGCGTTTTCAATTGAAACATACACCATTGTGGCCAGTAGTTCGACACCTCTCCGTATGGCTTCTTGTCACGCCACGTATTTTAATTTTCCTACCAAGGCTTGACGGGAGAACAACCTCTCCTAAGGTTACGTAAGAGAGTGAGAAGTTGAATTTTATAAATTACTCATTATAAACTCCACAACCATAAATTTCGGCTTTCTGAAAATATGCTATCAAGTGAGGAAGTGTTGCTATCTAGGAATTGCTACTAGCCTATTAAAGTCACTGCTTTTGGTTATCTCGGTAAGGGTAGCCGTCAGGTAATATAAAAGATATGAATTAAATTCTGGGAAAAGTTTCAATTTGATGCTTCAGTAGGGTACTGGAAAACTTCGTGCTTGTAGTTCACAACGCGAACGCTTGATATGCTCTTCATAGAGCCAGCTCTGAATATCTATTGAACTCCGCAAAAGAGAGTGAAGAGAAGGAAATGTATATAAAAGGAAAGGGAGGTGTTGAAATTTCAAAATTGACATGATATAATGTGGCCCAACTAGAAATTTAGAACAAAAACCCAAATCACTCCTCCTCAGTCTAAGAAACTTTTCATTGGAGAAAATGAGTGCAACTGCTACTACATCATATCCACTTCAACATGAATTTCCTCCTCATTAACCCCATTCAACCACCAAATAATAACCAAGTAGCCCTCGAAAACTGCGGAATGCTTTTCCATCCCGCAAGGTGTACTTCATTGATCCGAACAATGTTAAGCCTCGAGGTCGAACGCTGCTAGAAGAGAAGGCTCAGAGGAAAGAGCGCTGACTGGCATATTTTTGTTGAAGATCGAGAGGTAAGCGAGCCCAGTCGTCCTGAAGGTAACAGCTCCAGCTTCGAGTAGCATTCGCACTGCGGCTTCGAAGTAGACTCTATTCCTACCCCGATGTTCCAGAGCATAGTAAAGTGGGGTTCCTCCCCATTCGGACTCGGCGTTGATTTCTGCTCCCGCTTGAATCAATATTTTGACAGTCTTTTCATGATCTGGTGTAATATTAAAGGTTTCGCAAGCGAGGCGCAAAGGTGTGCATTTGCAATAGTCCCGTGGATCAACCTCTGCCCCACTTTTTAATAGAAGCTCAACTATTTTCCGATGTCCTTTCTGAGCTGCTATATGTAAGGTGGTCTGTCCCGACCACGTATTTACTCTGTGGATGTTTGCACCGCGCTCGATTAACAGTTTGACAACACCTTCATGCCCCATTTCGGAAGCCTCGTAAAGTGCTGAAGAGGACCCGCGAAAAGCTGCAGCTATAGTCTCATCGACCTCGACGTTTGCCCCAGATTCAATCAATATCTTCACAATCTCTTCGTGACCACCCTTAGCAGCCTCNNNGAGTGCCGTTNTTCCTTCTTCGNNCCATTNNTTCATAGTGGCGTTGAGATCTGCCCCAGATTCGATTAAAATTCTTACAATATCTTCGTGACCAGCAGTAGCGGCCTCGTGGAGTGCCGTTCTTCCTTTTTTGTTCCATTTCTTCACAGCGCCGTTGACATCTGCCCCTCTTTCCAGCAATATCTTGACTGTTTCAACATGGCCTGCTCTAGCAGCTTGACCCAGGGGCATTGATCCCAACCTGTCCTCCACATTGACATCGGCACCCATTGAAATCAAGCTTGCAACCCGGTCCTCATCGCCTGCCCGTGCTGCTTCGATGAAGTCGAGATTTCGATCCGCGGCCGGTATTTGCGTTGCTGCCTGTTGTGCTTTTGCCTCGTCGTAATATTTTTGAATTGTCTTGCCCCCACTGTCCGCATGCTTTTTCTTCAAATGCTGTAAGAGATTATCCTTTCGCAAGGTCCCTCTAAATTTGCAGTCTGAAAACGGGCATTTAAGTTTTGGGAGATGTTTATGTGTTTCCCGATGACGCTGAAAATCTGCAGCAAGTGCGAAGCTCCTGTCACAGAGGGTGCATTTATAGGGGCGATCGTGGGTTTTTCGATGTCTACTACAAGTTGCGTGAGTACATTGATACATCTATATCTATGGAAGTTCCTACCTATGGTCCGTGCGATTCCCAAACCGTCGGCCACAATCGTTACACTTGTAGATTGTCGTAGTCTCAACCCCCATTTTGTCGATTTAAGAGATACAGAATTGCAACATAGGCTGGCGACGATGATGGATTTTCTAGATTTCAATAAACATGCTGAACATGAGCGCGTTGGGAGGTGAGCACAGGCCAGCTCCAGAGTACTGGGCGCTGAGCTGCGCCCTCTACAATACTTGTCAGCAACGATTCGCGCCGGGCGTGGACAGCCTGCCGTTGGTGGCCGAAGCCGACCATGCTTCCTGAATTCCGTCTCTTTCTCCTCTTTCTCCTCTTTCTCCCCCTTTCCCTCCCTTTCCTCTTCAGACGGTTCCACTTACCTTCTCTACACTTCACACACTTTGTACCCATTTGCTCATCGCAAAGAGACCCGACAACAATCGCACCTTGTTTCAGACTTGTTCGCTGTCGTCTTCACCCTCATCTGCTCACCGTTCTCGTCTTTTTCTCTCGCGACGGCTTCTCCGCACCCACTTCCACAGCGCACACAACCACTGCCCTCGACTCCTTACACTCGCCGCCCACCATCAAAATGACTGGACACCAAGCTATCTCGAACTCAGCCCGGTTCCTGTCTATCTCCGACTATGATAACCTTACCGCCCGAACAGTCGACAACCGACAAGACTCTTCTCAACGCTATTGCGAGGACACTCTAAAGTAATTTTTTTTTTAAGTCAGCTGACGTATGCCTACTTCCAAGATTCGATCCACAAGTGCGCTGGCGTGACAACATCTCATTGGCCACTCCTCCCAGCCCTACCCCGGGCCATTCCTGCCCAACGCACGAAAATTGCCGCCAAAAGTTGCAGGCTCTTGAAGCCCGGGTTTCTCAGCTTGAGCACCAGTTACAGTCTCAGACTACCACAGTCTCTCCGTTGTTGAAACTGAACGATGGTTACCTCAATAATACCATTGTGTCAGGACCACATGTTGGTACCCCTCCAGCTGGAGCTTCGATGCTGAGTAGTGAATACCGCTACTTCGACACTGTGAGTGGCTTTGATTTGGTGTCACAACCACTTCATGGCTTTGGGTCTGGATCGAATGCTTTGGGAATAAATGGGCCTGGACAATTTATTAACCTACAACCAACAAATAATTATGTCACGCTTTCCGCTCAGGATCCTTGCGAAGAGTTTTTGGATTTGAGCAATGCCGACGACCCTTCAGACAATACCTTTCTAGCACAGCTTTCGATGGACAACTCGAGCAAACTCAACTACCACTTGAACAGCAGGACGCCAGATAATCCCTCTTCCCCCCTTCCACTGGTCGGCGAAGTTGCGCAGCCGCCTTCCGCTTCAGTTTCGCTTGCCAGCGCAACTACCACCCGATTCCGCTGTACATTCCCAAACTGTGTCATGTCCTTCGGGCGCAAAGGTGACCGCACCCGCCACGAGCGCATACATGATCCAAACGGGCGACGATTCTCATGCACCATTGCAGGCTGTGATCGTCACTTCTACAGAGCTGATAAGCTGAGCGAGCATCTCCAAATGCACCGTCAGCAATAGGTGGTTGGTTACCTTTGTGCTGGTGCAGGAGTTAGGGCATGATAGATTCTAGGAGGTATAGGGAAAGAAGGATTTTGAATGAGAGTGGGAGTGCGTGAGAAATTGCTCAACTACAGGATTCTTTATGACCTTTCGCATTTGGCGCGTTTTGGGATTTTATCTCTCCTCCCCTTCTGACTCAATAAGACGCAATATGGTTTTCTTTGTCTCCCCTACGCACCTCACCACCACCTTCCCAGCTTTTATTTTTTAAGAGCTTGCTACATTTGGTTGATATTCTCTTGTCTGTCTCCTTTCCTTTCTTTCTAACGATTTATTCTCCCATTATATTTCAACCCAAAAAGTTCTAAAAAAATCATTTATCTTTATCTCTAAAAAAACGAATCGATGAATTTAGGTTGGGTTATTACCTAGTTCTAGTTAGATACCATTCCTCATACCACTTTTCTGAAGTTGCAATATTATCATCTAACCTCTGAAGGTGTTTTCTATCCCGAAGAATAAGTAGCTTGGCTCTACGAACCCATTTTCTAGTCCCCCCTTTTATGCCCCACCTTGGTCGCTTAGCCTTCGACATGGACCGCACCTATTTTTGGCGAACCCCTATTTCTAGTTCCATTAACATTTGAACGCAATAAATAACAATTCATAATGCTTCGCTCTATAATATGGAATCATGTTCTGGAAGAATTGCCGCGTTCAGAAGATTTACAATGAAGAGAACAGCGAAAACTGAATTTCAGGTTTGTAGCGAGTCCATACGATGTGCAGGAACGCTGCATTAGCTAGAACTTGTCTTGAAGATGTGAGCAAAAGGTTTAAAACCAACACGGGCGCATCCTGTTCGAGTGCGAGAAATGAGCGTAGCGTCGTGCTGTACGAAATGAACGCTAGTCTGAATCTGCATGTCTTATGATGCCCCTGTGGGGACTGGATCAAGTTAGAAAGATTTCACTCCTGGTCGACAATAAGAAAGTCTTTTAGAGTTTTCGCCAATTTTATTGTTCATCCATGGCGAGCAGTCGACTCCTGTGATGAAAATCGCATGTTCTCGTTCGATTGCGTATGCATGTTGTTGAGTGTCTTGTCTCGGTAGAGGTAGGGGGCTGTCTTAGTGATCCGGATATACGCGGGAGACAAAAGGAGAGTAGGAATCTCAATACACAACTACCTTTTCTCAGAATATGCAATTGTATACATATTAAAATATACGCAAAAGTGCGTAGAGTTATTTGTAATAAACAATAAGAACTTTGGAACCCTTCTTAGGCTACATGAAGGCAGATATTCTATTGCTTGTATATTAAATATACGTAAAGCTACATAGGTAATTTGTGATAAAGCATTATACATTCCGGCTAATTGGACCCAGGGCCAGTTTTCCCCACCGGCTCTGTCCGGAGGCTGAGTGCTCGGTTGCTCCTTTATGGCTATCTTGCAGATTACTAGCACTTCGATTTTTCGTGATCATCGAATCGTCCTTGACTTAAGGTGAATTTTAAGTAAACATTCTTCATAAATAACACCATTATCGACCCATATTTCAAAGGCTCGATGGGTGATTCTTCAACGTTGCAGTGAACAGCATGCAGCATGCAGTAGGGCTCTATGTATTAAATTGCATTTTAAGATCTTCAAATGCGAGGTTCACAATTCACATTACTGATGTAGTTCGCATTCAAATTCCCAATTCCGATCACCGGGATTTATCTCCAGGCACTGCATAAAATAGGCAGCGCTCTTTCGTTACCTTCCCATTTTAAGTAATGGGCAGATAAATGTGGCGACAGAAAGACAGAAAAGTAAAAAACACAAGTGACTCATTTCGTTCCTTCTCGTGATCATCACTTGCCAAAATTGATTAGAATATTTGGAATGACAGGGACAAGGTGCGAGAAGTCGGCCATCCTCCCATCAATTGATTGATGGTCCACCGCAGCGTGAGGGAGATGACCCCACCCAACGTGTGGTCGGCGCCTGATTACTCGCAGTTACAGTTATGAGCAATCCGCCTTGCTTTGTGCCGCGATTCACCTGTGTTACCTTGTTCCTCAACAGGCCTCACAGATTCTGTCCACTCCTATCGTTCCGTCGGTCGTTGTTCTGTTCTATCGGTCGCTGTTCCTTGTCTTCGGTGTAGATGTCGTAGCTCATAGCCACGTCGATAGACAGGGCAAGTCAAATGCTAGGGAGAAAACACCTGGCCCTGTCCCTAGATGTGCTACGCCATGCTATGTCACCAATCCTGATCCAAATTCTTTGTGCCAAAATGCTGCCCCTATCTAACTATTCTCCCTTCCTGTTTTCCGCTTCTTGTTCGACCAGTGTCGTGTATTGTTGAATATAGGCAATATGATGCCTTAGGTCCAACGCAGGGAAACTCGGCCAATCCACTACCACTCTTGTATTTGAACTCCTAGCGAACGCCAAGTGGAGGTGAGAGCTCGTCGTCCGCCTGGGTTGGTGAAAGCGCCAGAGGCTGACAGAATGCAATCGTCGGGTTCTATCTCTGCCTTCTCTTAAGCCTTATTTATGGCCTGAGGCCTTCATCCAGTCAGCCACACGCAGCCGCACATGATTTCACTTTCCGTCCGCACTCGCCTCGTCCACACTTCGCCTCTTCCGCCATCCTCCAGCCTGGGCAGAAAGCACCATCATTGCGCAAAATCAATCTCTTCTTTCATTAGCCTCCGCAGATATGGTTTAATCCCTCTGCAGAAATCGTCGGCGTTGCTTTACGTCTTGAATAATTCGGGGTGATCTTTACCAACACCATCCACTAATCTGTATCTAGGTGCTGGCAAAGCACTCGAACTTTCAGTCAGGTCTCTGGAGATTTTTTCTGGAAGTTTTATGCGTTGTGGTTGCTGGATGAATTGTGATTTAATTTGTATGCCTGCCTTCTTTCGGAGTCTCTAAAATCTGTTGCTCGACAGGTTTGTGGCTGACAAATTTGTGGTCAACGCGTCAACCCAACATCCTTAATCATTCAACCTGTAGCAAACAGGTCGAGACTTATTATCAGGAACTCACCTTGTTATAAACACAACAGTTTCCCCGCTGAAAATATAGGTTAGGTATGATTCCGTCTAGTCTTCTCTCTTCCGCTTCCTGAAATACTTACTACTCTAGACCATTGATGGATTCTTCAGATGGCTAGAGAGCGAGCAGAGCGCCATTTCTTATTACTTTGCCCACCGCCCTTATGTCTGCCGTTCATTCTTAGAAGCAGTGCAATGAGTTGCCAGCCGTAGATCCTTGGTAACTCTAATCGCGACTCCTGCGGAGAGCGCTCTGGATAACGAGCCTGCGGTATCTAATTCCGAGGAGGATGCTAATCAGACAGATTCGTTAACGCACGACGACGTAGATGAAAGAGTTCATAACAAGGCCAGCCTTATCACAAATGAACTCCGCATAGATGATCTTTTATTATGTCTCGGGATACAATTGCTGCATAGTCCTAAAACGAAAGAAACATCTCAGCGTTTGACGGTGCCGGTTGGCTCTACGATTGTTTACGACACAGTCCCTTTACCAACAATGAGCACATAGACAAGTCTCTACGGGGACCTGTGGATGAATGCATGGAACAGGCTGGGGAAAATAATCAATCTTCTTTTAGCGCTCTCCCGGCCGTCAATGACTATCTAGAGGCCGTGACTCTCGACCTTGGTGAACACACAGCAGATGAGCCCCTACTTTGTTTCTACAGTGCTGACCATTGAATTTGACGTTACAGAATCCTCCTCCTATAATAACCCGACTCAAGTCCAAACTTTACCACGAGAGCAAGCAAAGCGAAAGCGAAAGCGTCCAGCATCTAGTGCCTTAATACATCGAGGGCAACCGACTAGCGAGACGGATACGCTATCTACTCTTCCTCGCGACATTTTAGACAAGTGGAGCAGGATTAACGGCTCAGAAACACTTACTCAATTGTGGCTCTGTCTTAGAGCAAAGCGCGGGTCGCCTTCGAATAAGAAACCGGAGAGCATACTCGAGACCTCTGACCCCTTAGACACCAGCACAGATAGGCAACTAGCAGTATATCAACCCTAATATCAGAGAGGTATCAACAGAACCTCAAAGGAATATAAACAATTTGCCGAAGTACCGTGGCGATTATACCTGGCAAACATAGCTAGCCTCTATATACGGGAGAAAGCGGCGCGAAAGAACGCAAAGGAAGGACGCAAAAGAAACAGAAGTCGTAATCTAGAGGCTGTGAACGCACCTCGAAAATCTGTGTATGATATCTTTGTCGACTTTCTTCTTCTAGAACCGCTGAAAGAGGACATTGAAACACGTGAAAAGGCCAAGACAAGGTTTGACAATTAGGTATAACATAGAAAGCGGTAGGCTAAACTGATTGAACGTTTTGGCTCAGGCATTCAACTCCTGATACCTCAGGATCTGGCTAATGACAAGTGAGTTGTTCCCCGCAAGATGCCCCTTCTTAACACCTTAGCTATACGATAGTTTAATTACTGATCTTGACAACTATAGCCTCCGAAATATGACGCTACTTGAGGTAGATGCCCTTGTGGAACATCTGGATTCTTATTGGCCGTCTCTTAAAGCCGACATTCAGAAATTCATATCTCTTCTGTCGCTACTGATCAAAGATCAGTGCTTACTAGATCGGAGGCTAGAGCTTGAGATGTTGACCGAAAGCCAGATTGCATCTAGAGAGCATACAGATCGATCGTTGAAAGAGTTGTTTGAGTACTGTGATGATTACTCGTCTTTTTTAGCAGAGATTGCTCGTTCTGATCTCCCCGAAGCTTTATCGGACCCNNTNNCATCCTTTGCTTATCTCTACCAACGTCATGCGAAAAGAGTACTTATGCATTCCAAGGTTGAGGTACCTCCGTACCTACTGTACATGAATGGATGACATGCCACTCGACGGCAAGGCATGATCTCACATCGTGGGGTACAGATATTTGTGCAGTGAAAAAGTACGGTTGCTGTGCGGGACGATATACGAAATACGATGCAGGTGAGTACTTCAAGATGTCTCCTGACGTACATATACCATCATGGTGATCAGTCGAGAGATAAAGCAAGCGCTTTGATGTTGTGAGGCAATTTGATGGGAGATCTGGGGAATAAATGTCACTGACCGGGAGGGAGTGGAAACATCGATGATCCGAGACGGATGATCTGATTATCTTCAAGTGATCACTTCAGACTTCTCTGTGGAAAGAAATGGTACCGAGAGGCTTTCAAATATTATTTTATTCTCAACACGAATGTCTAGTGTGGAAATCATCCATATCTGATCTAAGATAAATAATAGCAAGGAATGAGAATCTCTCAATGACATTTTCACCATCGCGCTTCAATTCTCAAATAATCGGACAAGAGATCACCACCAACGCATTAAAAAGCCTCGCATCAAATATGCAACCTTCTTTGCTTCTTTTCTTCTTGTAACACACTGACGTCTGACCGTCTGAGCGCACCGTGCCGTTTGCCACGTGAAAATTCAAATAGGTATGCTTACCAGATTCTTTAATTTGAGCCTCGTGTGTTTGATCGGCGGTTGTTGATAATAATAGAATTAAGACTCGCAGAAGTGACAAATTCTTTGACTGCTAGGTGTACAGGGCGATTGGTTGGCTAGATGATTGGGTGGTTGGAAGAGTTGTTTCGCTGCGCCGGTTTGTAAGAATGGGGTAAGGGGAAGGGGAGTGAGTGAGTGTATTTTGGTTGCACGTGCATACTTCGAGGGAGAATTTGAGGAGTTTGAATTATCGGAAGGATGCGGTGAAAAAAGTCAAAAGCAGATAGTGATACGAAACTCACCTGCCTATCTACCAGTTTAAAATCCTCGAAACTTCGGTGTCGTTGACTCATTCAATCGAAAGAGGGAGGTCACCACGAAAATTCAAATTAATTAAAGAAGTCATTTCCAGTGGAAATTCCTCCTCATGCCTCTCTCAGCCTTCGGAGTCCGGCTAACCGGTGGCAGTGTGGCACAAGGCGATGGTGGTGATGTGAGCCAGGCATGTTTTGGGGAGGGGGTGGTTAAGTTATATTACAGTACGTGTTAAGGCGTGGGATAACCTTACTGGGCTGTGGGATTCGCGGGGGAGGCGCATGCGAGTTAGAAGTTGGAGATGACGAGTCACGAAATGAAGTGCATCTCTGCCATCGAAAAAAGAACGAGAAATGCGAAATTGTTTTAATTAGAGGAGTTTATGTCAATAGTTTGTTCAATCAACTGCCTGCCTATTTTCGTGGGCTTGTTTTACCATTTGATTCCATTAGGAAGCTCAGCTGTTGCTTTTTGACATGCCTGAGATCTGAATTTTGAGTATCCTAACTCCCGTGTGTGCCTTGGCTGCTGCGAGGATGTCGCTGGATACCTGCTGCCAGCCTGCTGGAGGTAATCTTTTTGAATTAGCAGATTTCCAGCCTTGCATAAATGACGTTACGGAGATGGCTGGGACCCTGGGGAACGGAGAAGGGGGAATATCTTCGGGACGAGGAGTCGCGGTCAAATGGTTGCTTGCGAGTCGCCGGTCGCTAAATTTGATTTTTGCAACTTAAATTAAGGGACCCAGTAGTCAAGAACTCCGAAGGATTCTAGCCTTTCGGCGATTAAGTTTATATTGGCTTTTGGAATAAGGAATTATCGTTTACATTGTGATTTGTCACTCAGAAACGAAAGGGATGTCATCGAGGTGAGGTCTGCAGTCACGTGTCACAAGCGAAAAAAAATCCAAAACTTGCGCGGTTCTGTCCCTCAATTGTCCACCTCCATCTCCTCAACACCACACCACACACCACAATTGATCCTCAGTTCGAGATGCTGCAACACCTCTGTGGAGGGGGATCCACCACATTTATTCAATTCTGCTGCTCGTCGTGACAGTTCTAGACATGTCACTACCTGTTCAAACCGGCTCGTCGACGACTCGAGCAGAGAGGTGCCGGGGCCTGGGAGAAGTTTCATCTCAACTCTCGAGACTATGCGAGTGTCAGACAACGCCGCCGAGAACCCCCTCGACCCCGTCGCCCTCCGAACACTGGACGGACCGTGCCTCTCGAGTGAGAGCCCCGAATTGACTGGATGAACTGCCAATTTCTCCCTGTCCGTTTCAATCACTGGATCCTTCTTCGCTTTCCGATTGTACCTGCAGATTGCCATGCCGAGGCCCTCCTCGACTTCGTGTCCCTTGCTGGCCGCGCGCAGAAGGATTTGCATCGCTGGGGAGGGAGAGATACTGTTCAGAGTCAGTATGTTTCGAGGCCAGGCGACGAGTTGTCGGTTTGCCCTCCACCCGCTAGGAATGGGATGCTTTTTTGAGTTCGTCGTCTTTTGTGAGGCCACTTGCAGCTTCGTGCGATGTGACCAAGACACCGGCTATCGAGAAGTCTATTCATGCGTCGTCCATTCAAACTGAAGAGTGCTGCGATTAGATCTGGAGATTTCAACCAGAAGAACCTCAATCTAAAATCATGGAAGGCTTCTTTGATCCTACGAACTCTCTGACTCGTCGGCAGGCCCTTTTGCATAACCTCCGCAATCCATGGCTCACCCTGGTCCTCAGGGATATAAGCGAGTATCTGCGACCTCATCGAAACCCCCCTTCTGCTTCAGCAATGCCTTTCACACCTAGACTGTCGTGAAATGCTTCAGCAATCAGAGAGCCCGAAGCACACGCTGGTGGTAGGATCGCGCCATGGCGGCGGACCATGACCTCAGTCAGGATGGCCACGCAGACAGAACCCACTCCCATTGGCTTCATGGTGACATGGGAGGCACCGTTGCAGACCGGCCTTGGTGCTTCTGCCCAGCAAAGAGGCTCTTTCTGACTGGGAGCCCGGAGGGTCCCTTGACATCTGCATCCAGAGACGGCGGATTTTCCCCGTAGAAATTGGTGCCAGCTATTCCCCCACCACACCAGGACACATCTAGCTCTCCGGCCTCTGCTCCTCCCGCGCGTGGACCATTCTGTGCCTGGTGTCGCTGCATGGGCTTCTTTCTTATACTTCATGCAACCCTATAGCGCTGCCGAGCCTGATGTCTCGACATTCTTTTGGGTTTTGCTACCAGTTTGTCGTCACATCTTTTCTTTTCGTTGGCTTTCCTTGCCACCACTGCTGGCTCAGATTTCCGTTTCATCTTGCTTCTTTCACCGTTCTGGGCGACTGGTGTGCCCCGCTAATTCCCGCCTTCCACTTGCAGCTTTCTCTTCTCTAACACTACGCTCCTTCATCAAGAACATCCCATTCGACCTTCATGACTTAACAACACCACAACCGCAAACGATACGGCTCGCTGCCTGCGATTATCTTACTAACCATTGTCGACGGATCGCCAATGACGGAGGACAATATGGCGGCGACCGCAACGAGATTGGTGTTGGAGCGGGCTATGGCGAAGAATGTGACGAAGTTCAATACTACGACATTCGCACAGTTTAATTCGACATTATCGAGGGACAATGCAACAAATCTCCTGATTCACAAGCTCGTGTTTGCTGAGAGCAAATCGGTTCGGACGTCGACGATAATATTGGCTGTTTTTAATGTGCTGGCAGCGCTTGCTACTGCGGCCAGCATTCTCTACGACTGTTATATGGCATCGAAGAGGTGTAATCCGAAGTTTAAAGCATCGTATGTTGGCAGTGGATTAAAGGGTGGACGTGTGCTGATGGAAGATAGGAAATTCTGTGTGAAGCAGATTCATCCAGCGGAAACCTTCCCTCTGATCCTTTCAATCGGGATCGCCATTCAGGGAATAATATTTGCCGGTGTCCAATCTACTGGACTTCAATCGCTTTTCTTGGATAATGGAGGTTGCTCAGTAATTTCTCAATTCATGTGGCCGGGTATGTAAGATGGTTGCTGTAAGACGACCTGAACTAACGAATTTAGCCCTCTTCATTGTTCCCTACATACAGGTGGTTTACGGAATCGAGTGCGCGGTTCGATCGATGCGATATAGGCCATTTCAACCTCGAGGCCCGTACGCGGTGAAGATATACACTGCAATCATCATATTGATGTTGGCTGCAACTTGGGTGCCTTCGAACCTCTACAAGGAAAATGATGTGTGCTTCCCGTCGTTGATGTGGTTCCTGACCAGATATGGGGAGCTGGGGATTATTTTACTATCAATTTCTGGACTGTTGATGCTTATGAGTGCTCTAACGATATTCTTTCGCGTGTCCAGAGTGGATCTTATTGATGACCATCAACGAATTGCTGCGTCAAGAATGGTGTATTACCTTGTCCTGGGTGTTATATCCTTGGTATGTCCAGAGTTGAGGGTTGAAGGGTTCGTTTGCTGATCTTTATAGGCTTTCGTCATCCCATTTTTCGTATCGCTGGTAACTAGTGATAGCCAAGAAGGTGGAGATATAAAAGCGGCTATGATGGCAACAGTTGTTGTGAATCTTTCGGGATTGATTAGTGGACTCCTCCAGGTATTTTTGAGATCCAACACCGTCACGACATCATTTGGACCGTCAGCTTCGAGAGATCGCAAGAAGCACCAGATCAGGATATTTGGACCGAATGATCTTGTGTTCAACAATCAATTAATCTCACCTGTGTCTGGACCCGGAACACCTCGTGAGCTTACATCACGAAGTACCAGCCGAGCGAGTCTCCTTGGCTTTGATAAGGAGACTAGAGGGAGAGCAATCAGCATGGATTCGCTGATGAGTCCGACGAAACGATACAATAATCCATTTGCAGCGAAGTCGTTGGATCAAAAATCATCAGAAATAGCATCCGGGTTTGATGCTACAGCCTCGACAGGACGAGGCCATGCACGAAAACCTTCTTATTCCTTGTTTCCCGCCGATGGAGATAGGCCTACTACTGCTCGGCAAGAGCCGGTCTCAATTTACGATATTAGTGATCTTACCCCACCACCCGCCATCTACGGTGCACGTGGCCATAAAAGAGATTCTTCGATAGCATCTTCAGCCACAGTCCAAATTGGATTGCGAATATCACACGCTCCTCCTTCAGCACCGGAGGCAGCCCCTTTGTCATTACCATCAACAACGTACAATGCTAATGCAACACCACGAACACCACCATCACCTCTCAAAGTCCAGACTAAGGAACCCACGACACCTCCGCGGTCACCAAAGAAACCCAGTCCGTTGAATACGGCGATAACAACAAGTCCTATAGCCGCGTCGTGTATAAACAAGACACTCCCTCCAACACCAAAACCTACAATTGCCAAACTGATTGATGCCACGACGCAATTAAGTCCTGCAGTGTATTCACCGGCGCCAAAGACCAACTCGATGCCCCGAAATCCCTTAAGGGGAAACCCCCCAGGTAGTCCTTTAAGTCAACCCAAAAAGAGAGATTGGATATGAAACTCCGACCTCAAGATTTCATTTCCATTCACACTCTTCACTTAAAATCTGCATCGGGACGGTGCACACCAAGGAAAACGGCCAAGCCAAGGATTAGACGGAAACATAGATTTTGGTGTTGGTATCGGAGTTTTTGAGCGCTGGCTTGCTTGGTTTGGTGATTGAATTATTTTTCGACAAAATGAAACGACAGGACAACGACGACCTATACCAACGTCTGCGCATGATCGCGACGAGGAAGAAAGTCGAGTCCTTTACCTTCTGATTATGATACGAGGGGTTTTTGGGTTTTGGCAAACGACACTATGGATGGAACGGAGTTCAATTCTAATGATACCTTTTGCTGGTGTGGGATATCTATCATATGCCCTATCATCATGCACGAAATGTTGTTTTTATATTTTCTATTTTATATTTTATCGACGACCGCTTCGCTCTCTCGAGGAGGCATGGCGTGGCACTACCTCCTGTGGATCGGAGAGAACCTTATTTACCTTACCTGTATTGGTGCGTGTTAAAGGTGCTGATTATACATCTTGTATCTGGGATTGGACGAATGCATGCCGCCGTTGTGGAATGAGATTGATGGATGATCGAGGGATAGTCCCGTTGTATATCATGAGATGAGATGATCGATGGATGGGCTTTCGTATATATCTATCTATCTGTCTATATCAGTCTATCTATCCGTCAATCAATTATCATTGATACCATGAATATTCGTTCTTCCATTCATTCATCCTGTCTTCTGCTTGCACATGCACTTGCATGCGTACAACCCAGCTTTGTTTTTTTATTTTTCATTCACCGCCCGCACACCGTAAGCACTTCTTTAACTCTCACCAAGTTCACAACTCTATTTGTAAGCTTCAATGTAGTTTAATTGAGGCACGCTGCATGCATGGGCGGGGCGGCTAGGGAAGGAAGGGGAATCACGAGGCAAGAAGATTCGAAGTCCGAAAATAGCTCCGACGTGTTGTTACATGGAGTTGATTCATGGTGTGGGGAAGAGGGGGGTAATGGAAGGAAGCAACACCTTTTCTTCTTCTTTCTTTTGGGGAACTTTGATTTTGACTTCGAGTGTTCTTAAGTCTAATTTTAGTTTATTTTAAGGTTATGTGTTGTAGGTTGGAATCGGAGGCCGACTTTAGCTCTCCCGGTGGGGAAGCGGGGGGAGAATCAGCACCTTAAATTTTGCTTATGCAGAAAGTTTATTTATACCTCTCTTACTATTGTATTGTGCACAACACATCATAGATGAATAATTTTAGATCGATATTTCACGCTTCGACTAGTGAGAAGTGGGTATGGTCACCGTATGGGAATGTTTCGGACTATTTTAGTTCGTGGGAGTAGAAGTAAAAATGAAAGGGAAATGAAATAAATTGGTGAAGGGAAATTGACCAACTGGGAAAACTTGATTGAGTCGGAAGGAAACCATAATTCTTTCGTGTTGTTTGGTGGGTTTAGGATTTTGTGGGCAGTGGTTGGTGGTTTAGCTGTTAGAAAAAGGGAATGCGGATATGTCGGGCCGGACGTATTCCGGAGTTCGGATGGGTACCCGAAAGGGGACCCGGGAAGGATGTGTAAACTTACCTAGAAAGATGGGGTATGGGTATATAGATGAAAAAATTGGGGATTGGACTAGGTGGCCCTAACGTGGGTGTTTTTCTTTTTTTGGTAGTTTTTAGAAGGAGCTGTGTTTTTAGCGTTGAGTGAGTGATGTTTAGGGGAAGGTACTCGGGAGGTTGTCGGGTGTCTTCGGATGAATTCTTAAGGTCATGTTTTATTGTTTATGTTCTGGTCTTGATATACTTGGTGGTATAAGTGGTGACGGTGTGCGAAGTTATGGAAGTGAAATTAGTGGACGATCTTGAGATGTTTAACACTGATTAAAAGCTCTAATTATACCCTTCCGATATATTCTCTATTTGTTTTTTCATTTATTTCTTCATTTATTAATTTATCTTATTTCTTGGTTTATATTCAAGGTTAAAAAATTTCTCAAGAACCATTCTCAAGCACAGCCGTACAATAAACACTCTCCAAATGCGTATGCCCCTTACT
>JAAMPI010000282.1:0-45705 GCA_013054445.1 Cudoniella acicularis
TCTTTGCTGGAGGAGGGCCCTCGCGATCCGGAGCGCTGCCTCCTTGCGCGTCGCGCGCCTGCGATGACGCTCCACTATCCGACACATGGCTTGAAGGTGGTGATGGGCATTGAATGGTAAAACCGGGTGAGGGCGATCGTGAAGCCACGCTCGATAAAGGTGACGAGAGCGGAGAAGAAGACATGGCCTAGCGTGACGGCGCTGAGGCCAGGGAAGGGGTTCGGGGTCGGAAGGAGGCGATCAAAAGGGAACTCTTCACAATAAATCCTCAGTTCATCATGAAAGCCTAAGGTAGGATCGAGTATCGGGTCGTAGTCGGGGGTAGTTGGTGATTTAGAGAATGGTTCGAGAACGGAGAAGTTGTGAAGTTGGAGGATGCAGATGAGCGGAGCGGGCACTTGCAGGTCTCGCTTGAGCAAGTGGATGTTTTGCTATGACAGCAACGAGCCGCCCCTGTTGGAATTTTAGGACTTGAAGAATGGGTTCACGGGGGTTGGCCTATTCACTAGTAGTGCACCAGAACAATCCTGGATAAAGGGGTCCCGATTCTCTTCCATTGGCTTCAATGATTTCAGTCATTGCCGCAGTCATTGATTAAATATCTAGACAAGGAGTGATTTCTTGAGAGAAAGTCATGATTCACGCCTACGACGACAACTGGTGAAGAGCTGCATGTGCGTTGCCACACCAAAGTACACGGGCAGGGGTATAATAGATCGTAAAGGGTCCTATGAGCAGTCGGTACAACCGACTGGATGGCTCTTGGGCCTTCCTCCATTACACTCATGAATTTCACATAAAGAGAGAAACTATTCCTTAATTATAGTGACTTGTCCAAGTTGCTCTTTTCGTCTCAGTCACTTTCTCGTGTCTTCACTCTTTAGAACGCGTTGCTGGGTCAATGCAGTCCCCAGATAGCGAGGGTTGAGGGTTGGAAGTTGGCGGCTGGCCCTTATCGATTTGGGCTTAGCACTCCCGCGCCCCCTGGTCATGCACGGCACCCGACTCAAGTCTTGTGCGAAGAATTGGAGACCTTCATTCATAAGGCTGCTTCCATTCTTCCATGTTGTATTACCTTCTTGCCTAGCTGTACCGCGTTGATTCACGGAGCAAATAGCTATCGTCTATATTGCAGCCATGTTCCTGGATGCACCTGCCCGTACCGTTTAAGCATTTGTTCCGGGCCTAATTTAAAGCGGTCCCAGAGTCCCACTCACTGTCCCAGTCTGAGAGTCCAGATTTCTATAAATCCCAGGGCCCTGCTTGTGCTTGATTGCTGGAACTTCTGAAAGATGCCCTTGATCATGGACGATGAGATGGATATGGATGAACTTTTTGGTGATGGAGCCACCCGCCCTCCCTCAAAAGAGCTTCATGCGCGGGTAGATGACCTCCGCCGCTCAGGATGTTGCCAGTAAGTGTTCGTCCCCAACTCGATTTCTTCCTCCTCTAATTGCACATCAGGGCTATTGCTTGGTCAAACTGGGGCTGCATAGCAACCATAACTGCAAATCGAGCAGCTCTAGAGCTGAGAAATCTTCGATGCCACCCAGAAAATGGTACCTGGGGTCTCAGTGAGGCTACCACAACCCCTCCATTCACTCAAAAACTTGATGGTGGCCCATTGAAACATCTCTCCTGGAGTCCAACTGGTTCGGAGCTGGCCGTCATTGATACATCTGGGAGAATAACTATTTTGTCTCTCTTCTCATCTTTGAATAAACCAACTCTTCACAGGCATAGTCAAAGCGACCCAGCCGATGATATGTATGGTGTCGTGGGGTGTTACTGGCTGAACCTGGCTCCATACAGTCCGTCTCCAAATCGGCCAGTAAGTCTTGTATTCTAAGATATCTTCGCTATAAACTAACTCTTGACTCTTGGCCTCGGCAGTTTGCCACGGCCCTGCTGTGAAGGATAGTTCTGCTTACCGTTACGAGTTGGTTCAAACGCCAGTTTTAGGGCCATTTCATCCTACACATGGCAAATCTGCATTTGTGTGTGTGACTACGAATGGTCTTTTGCGGGTTCTCTTCCCTCAAACCAATACGGGGAAATATCAGGAAGTGCATACAGAATTGGAAAGTGTAGTTTCATCCGATGATCTTCTAACTCACGCAGCGATTTGCCCAGATAAATGTAAGACATCGAGACATCAGTGAAAATAATCGCTAACATCGCGGCCAGCTAGTACCCTCCTAATTGCCTTTGCAACAAGCTCAAAACAACTCAGAACTGTGCGTGCACTGGTTGACTGGGGCCAACAAAAGACGAATGAAAAGGGACAAACAGCTCCACAACAGTTAAACCCAACAATCAAAACACGGCATCTTGCAGTTACAAGCTGGCTTCCCGACTCTGCAGGAGATTCCCTGAGCACTTCAAACTTGGAGTCGTCCATGGTGCAATTATCCCATCTCGAATTTTTACACTCTTCTGTTGATACTTCAGGGCGTGTTACACCGGCTACTATTGTTGCTACTCGCTCTCATTTACCAGTGTCAACAACCCATTATAATCAAGATGTCCATACAACAATAGATAGATGGGAAGTTCGCGAGAAACCTCAAGTAGTACATACAGCTTTTGAGCACTTGAGTTCGCGTAGAAATAGTGTTGGTTCTCAACCAGGGGTAGGTTGATACTCTATAATCACTACGTCGCTAATAACTCCAAGCCTACAGTATTCCTCAAGAAGTTGGAAAGTTTCACCGTAAACAAGATTGCTCTTGGGCTTCAGCCAATGAATCTTGGGAAGATCATCTTCTTCGCGTATAGCGATAGTTCTGTGGAGTATCGAGATCGCACTACTATGGCTGAGACCTGGACAGACCATGACCTCGATCGTGTTTGGCATCTGTCACAGATTGGCTTTTCCTATAACGAAGATGAACCTTGTAAGTTAATTGCCCAGGAAATATAGAGGAAACCCTAACATCAGAACAGGTCTGCAAGTAGCGCTGTCGCCTAGCTATTGCTCTTTGGTACAGATCCGTAATGATGGGAAAATCAAATGGAAGCAGCTCGATTATCATTTAGGTGATATTGGTTCTAGTATGGAAGATCGTAAGTTGTTGAGAACAGGATCTTAAAAGCTGATACTGATTACGAATAGCTCAATATGCTGCTGTAATCGCAGCCCTTTCCCTTTCTTGCTCGACGGCGGTGATGAGGAACGTCACATACGATGACTTGCTGGCTACAGCCCACAAGTACGCAAAACCAAGTAGGTTCTCTGTATTTGTCGTTCCTGTAAATGTGACGCTAAACAACAAAGATTTTGCATATGATTGGCTAGTCGAACTATCCAGAATACTGAAAACACCCGTCGACTATTCTGAAGAACAGCATTTTGATACGCTCATACGGAACACCACGATCCAACTATGCTTATGCATCCAAAATTCACTTGGATTCCACGGCGAGTTCAATCCTAGAACATTTCCAGGAAAGTTTGCCTGGCTAGTTCTCCAACTTCGAAATATTGTTGTCCTCGTCACTATGGCAGCAAATCTCAACGTCCCAGGCGGGCCAAACCCAAACGATAGAACATCACCCCTCGAAGATCCCGAAGTGATCAACGCTCTCGCAGGCTCAGTCCGTTGGATCCTAGACCTAATGGCCTGGCTCACTGACACACTTCTCACCTTATCTGTCGCTCTTCCCCCAAACATGGACCTTAAAAGAGTCGACGGCTTCACTCTACCCGACCTCCTCGAGCACCTCCAAAAAACAAACACCATCTCCCTACATCTCCTCCTCTCCTCCCCCACCCGCGGCTTCCTAACCGCCATTTGTCGCCGCCTCACACACCTCGACTACATCGCTCGCCGAGCCATGGCCCACAGCAGCTCCAACCCACCGCTCCTCTCTCCCTTCAACCACATCCTGAAATTTGCACAGAACCTCCTCAAGCTTCCTCAATTCTCTGAGCAGAATCTCCATTTCTAACCACCGCCCATCTTCTTCCGCAATCTTGTACGTTCCAAAAGTCAATGGTAGAGGCTGCGGCTGATACGAAGACTGATGTGCCGTAAACCCAAAATAATGCTGCGATGCCGCCCGATAAAAAGACATGACTTTTCCGATAATAGTTGCGAGGAGCATCATCGTGGTGTTGGCATTAGTGCCGCCGATGCACTTGCTGCAATTGAGCATCATTGCGCAGCCATCGACCGCGCGGCGGTTTACCGTGAGAACGACGTCGAAGGAGGGTAAGGGCGTGTTGGATGTGGTATGGTTGTGAAGGACTTGGAGGGCTTGCAGGGACGTGTTGAAGCAATTGCATGTTGGATTGTTGCCGTTTCCCATCATGTCTGCCCCTCCGCCGCTAGGCGAATACATGTTTTTCTGAAAAAGACCGCCTATGGAGTTGGAATTGGATGGCGAGGGCGAAAATGTAAACATGTCGTTTTGGCCGTCGAACCAGGGCTCGAGGGAGGAAGGGAAGGCGGGGACATCAGCCATGGATTTCGAGCGTGGAGGCGGAGGCACTTGTTGGAAGCCATTGATGGATCCCGCACGCGTCATCGGATTCGAATTGTTCGCCCATTGAAAAGGTGTTGTTTCGTAGACATCGGATCCCCCGCTGACAGATACGGATTCTGGAATCCCATCTTCTCGAAGCCCAGATATAGATCCTATGGATACGGACCGGCGATGGAGTCGAGAATCCACCGCACCGTTCTGCATCGTCACCCAGCTGGGGTGGATCCCGTATGGTGGTGAGTCGGAAGAGTATGCGATCTCGCCGTTCAGCGCCGTATATGTGATTGCTGGCTCCTCATACATTTCTGAAAATCCGCCATTGGGAGACGTATCTGGTCTGACGACCATATGGTTTTGATTCTGATCTGCTGGCGAGCTCGCACTCGCTGCCTTCGACTTCCCCGTTCGGCATGAGGGGCTATATCCGCATTCTGCACCTGTTGTCAGACAGCGAGAACATATCGGTCTGTCCTTGCTGCACTTGACTTTTGCGAGAAAGCACCCATCACAGGAAGCTCGCAATTTCGGTTGCCGAGGCTTGGAACCGTTCTGGCATTTGGACATCGAATTGGAGGTTTTGTGATGTGAGATAATGGCGGGCGTGGAAACGAGGGCTGAGAAGTTCGGCGGGGAGTTGCAGGAGAGAGTAATTACGATGGATGTCGTATCATCTGAAGTCTAACAAATTGAAAAAGAACCCTAAGCCGCTGATAAATCAAGCATATGTAAACGATTGAATGGAACAGGAAATTATTAGGTCAACTGAATCAATTGCCGCAGCACTTGCAGTGTAAGAAGGGTCTTGAACAAGGGAGAGTAAGCAGGTACGGTAAAGACAGCTGAGCTGAGAACAACAGCATTTACAGTCAAAGGAAGCCGAAGCCTGGTACGGACGGTAGCTCGAACATACGCTAGAGCATCAAGCTTTGCGGCAAACTGGACTTCCAGCGCAGATCTTGGAGCACATCTTCTCGTATTGCCACCCATCAGGCTAGGACAAACGCCCAGGGCGGACAGTGGGCGATGGATACTGGGCACTGGACAGGCATCAGAGAGCTTCTCTAATAAGCATGCACGCATAATGCACAGACGGGAATGCGCTCAGGG
Organism: Cudoniella acicularis; assembly: GCA_013054445.1. Taxonomy (NCBI): domain Eukaryota; kingdom Fungi; phylum Ascomycota; class Leotiomycetes; order Helotiales; family Helotiaceae; genus Cudoniella; species Cudoniella acicularis. Next base: position 5,596 of record JAAMPI010000282.1, read on the forward strand.
TGTCAATAGTCAGGAAGTCGATTGTTGTCAGGGAGTGCGAGTGCCTGATCATGTCCCGGACCTCCGACAGATCTTCGTAGAGCTCCACGGTGGGGGGGGGATGGGGGGAAGGGTATTTACTCATCAGACCACAGGCCACAGGGCCTACAGCACAGCAGTTGTGATGCTGATACTCAGGCCGGATTCCTGGACGTGGTTAAATCCAGTGTTGTCCGCAGTCCAGTCAGTCCAGTGATATCCAGCCGCCGGCGTCGACTTCTCGCAACACTCACGACGTGCCGGAGGAGGCTTGGGAGACTTGCCGTGGCCCAGGGTTTTGCCGTTAGGGATGTTAGTGCCAGTGCCAGTGCCAGTGCCAGTGACATGCCACGCCTCTCCCAGTATGGAGTACTGTATTGCGGTACGGTAGAAGTAGGTACCGTAGGGTGGTAGGTAAGGTAGGCAAGGTAGGTAGGCAAGATTACGCACCCGAGTCTGTACGAAGTTCTCGTACGTGTAAAATCTGCGTAAAAAAATACGGAGCACGGAGCAATCTCAGCAGCACTAGAAAACTAGCGGCTGCACCTCCGTTGGCTCCCCTAATTTCCTCCCTGTAAGCCATGCCGGGGATTTGTTTAGCGGCCGATCTAGGGGGTGTGGGTTTGTTTTCAGCGTCCGGGCCCCGGGACCGTCAGTGCTGCAAGTCATCTCAGGCCTCCCTGGTCCAGCGCTGTATCAGTGCACCCACTACCGATCTACGGAGTAGGGGGCTTGGGACTTGGCTTTCCCCAAGCGTGCGGATGGCTCGATTCGCTTTATATTGCCATGTTAGCAAGCACGTAAAGAAAGATCTCTGCCTGTTTCGAGTAGATCAACCATCCGATGGCATGGCCAGCGGGTCCTGTGTCTATGTTTGTGTCTGGAAACAGCAGCGCGGGGAGGCCATGTCGGAGCATTGTGTGGTGCGGTGCTGTGCTGTAAGGTTACTGCACTGTAATACACGTTGTGATGCTGCAAATATGCATCGAATCGTGCTGGAATTGTTGGATTGCCTGGTTTTAAGTGTAAGGTTCCTCAGGAGCTCGTGATGAATCATGAGCTTATCGTGGCTTCAGCCCTCAGGGCCCGGGTCTCGTGGGCCTCCACACAGCCCACTCGCCGTGGCTTTCTTCTCGGCCCGTAAGCAGTGGCTGCTGGGCGTAGGGAGAAGGGGGGGAGGGGAGAAATCCACCACAAAACATAGCGTGTGCGATGCCGTGTATGACGGCACTGATGGAAAGTGTTCCTGAAAAGTGTTTGTTGCGCGGCTTGGATATAGTGCGAAAAGGGGAGTGCTACGCCCAATTCAGCACCGCACTGCTACTCTAATCCACTCTACTTCACCCTACTATACATTACACATAGGTACTTCGCGGTTCTGTAGCGCGGGCTCAGGGTTGATCTACGGCCCTACGAAGCCTGAGCCCCTGTCCCTCCAGCGCTGGTTCGGTGTGTTCACGCTAATAGACGCAAGCTCTCAACCTTGTAACTCCTAACCTACAGGGGCCCAGGCCAGAGGCCCTCGAAATCAACATCACGAACCCTCCCTACAAATCGAGACACCAACACGGTAGCTAAGTTCCTCGTTATTAACGCTTCATTGTCGAAGTCCACCCCAGTCTTCTTGGGCCCTTGGCACTGCGACCGTTCGGGCGTATCGTCATGCGTATTGTATGCACAAACCTCCCACACCCACTCACCCTCGTAGGATCGAGTTCTCGCGCTTCTGTAACACACACCATCGCTTCCACGAGTCCTTCCAGGTTGCTTGCAACAGGGCTGGAGTCACGAGCAAGCTCCGTCAACTTGCTTTGATGATACCAGTCCCACGCGTCAATTAATTTATAATGGCTCCATCACCCAGCTGTACTCTATTTTTTTTTTTTTTTTAATTCGCCCCAAATCATGCCATTCCGTGACTTCCGAGATCAGGTCAAGTATTTGTATTCAAACTGACAATAACATCGATTTAATCTAAGCAAAATATTGCGGAATAATGACAAAACGATGACAAACTCAAAACTAGTACATGATTTCAAAGCAACCGTTTACCAACGCCGCCGTACTGTCACACGTGCTCTTCGCGGAATATCTCCAAAGCGAACGCCAACGCATGCCAGTAATGCAACCAGAAAGCCATCCCAATCCCATGCAGATACCCCAAGATTACCCACTAGTCTGTAGAACCGCGTCTCGTATGTGATCCCCCATTTTCTTGGCCTAAGATTGAAAGTCAGAAAAGTCTCCTTGTGAATATCATGTGGAACAGAAACTTACGAGAGCACCCTTCATCATGCTGAAATGATTACCCGGCATATGCTTCGTCACAAACCGATCCTTGTTGAGATATTTGTCCCACAAGTTGGGCCCAAAGTCCGTTCGGTTGTCTAGCAAAAACTGAGCGTGGCCATATGGGAATGGATCAGGCCGAGGATCTGTCGGCAGTTTGCAAACGCCGTCTTCGCACCAAATGGCCGTCACGAAGGGTGATTTTTTGGGGTCAATAACTTCCGGTGAGTAATTGGACAGTGCATTAACTGACGCTGCGAAATGAGGCAAGAGCCAAGGGGGCAATTTGGAAAGATCTCCATCACCAAGAAGTCCATTCTCCCCAAACCAGCGATGCAAAGAAGATGGGAGAGGCTCGATGATATCAGGGCAAGGTGAATCGATGAGGATCAACGACTCAACCTCATCTCCATTCTTGATCAACTGACTGACCGCCTCGAAAGCGATCACACCACCAGCGCTCCAACCGGCAAGCTGGTAAGGTCCAATTGGCTGGCGTCGTTTGATTTCTTTGATGAAGTGAGAAGCCATGCCAATGACACCACAGTTATATTCCTCTGGAAACTTCATGTAGGGAGAGTTCAGGCCCCAGACAGCAACGTTGGGACCGATATCAGAGATCTCGGTGTACGAGGTTGCAGACCCACCGCCATCGGGAACCATCCACAAGTACTTGCTTGCCTTCTTCGTTCCTTGTAGTAGAATCGACGTGGCTAAACGCTCAGGTGTTGAAGCCTTTTGGGAGGAAGGCTCGGGCTGTGTTGGGGTCTGTGTCTTGGCCTTGGCCGGCTTTGTTGGCTTTGAACTTGCTCCAACACCCAAGTGTGCCTCAATTCCCTTGATCGAAGGATTGTTGGCTAGGAGGTCAGATGGAATAGCAATGCCGGTTCTTTCTCGAAGAGTTCCAAGAATTGAAAGGCTCATTAGTGAATCCATGCCCATCGTAGAAAGATCATGAGCGTCTATGATTTCTTCAATTTCGACACCCATTTCTTCAGCGATCGTGGTTCGAATCATTGTGCCGAGTTCGGAATTATCTTGAATTTCTTTGCCATCCTCAGAAGCGCTGTCATCGGCCGGAGTGGTCACATCGGTATCGTCTTCCATCTCCAGATCCGGTGTACCATGATCGATGCTCCCTGGTGACTCATCGGAAGATTGGGTGGAAGTCGAAAGCTTCCGCTCAAACTGCGACAGATAGGTCTTGAAAGCACCAATTGTTGCGTGATCCAGGAAAGCGTTTGAAGAGATATCGATGTCGAGGTCTTCACGAATCCTTCCACTGACCGTAAGGGCCATCAAAGAATCTACACCGAGATCGGTGAATGCAATGTTGTCTACAAGCTCGTCCATACCGACACCGACTTCGGCTGCTAGGATATCCATGACTTTGGAGCAAACTGAAGCTAGTTTTGCGTTGACTTTGGAAATGGTATCCTTGGTTACCTGAGGGGTCTTGGTGGGTTTGGTGAGTTTTTTGCTTGAAAGAGGCTTGGCGGCATTGGTGATTGGACGTGGAGCTGGCTTGGATGCGGCTGCTGCACCGCCAATTGGTGGTAGCATCATGTTGAGAACCTTGCGTGGGATGCACTGGAATTTCAAACCACCGACCATGGCGATAATCTTGTCACCATCGAAAACGTAGACATCACCGCTCATGACATTCTTCTCGGCTGGCTGCATGCGGACATAAGATCGGTAGGTCTTCTTGGAAGAGAATGGCTCTGCAACTCTGAATGATTGCCAACCGTGACTGATGTAAACGCTTTCGCGAGAATCAATAGCATCTGAAGCGTTGACAATGAAGCCTGAAATATGAGCAACGCTGTCGATCCAGTATGGGCTGCACATGTAGTTGCCATCAGTGTCCTTGGTCTGGAAGACAACACGGGAAGTGGCCTCCATGTTCTCGCTGTGCAAAGTGACCTCTTCCATGCCCTGGTACTTCCTATCGTAATCGACCAAGGCTTGGAAAAGCTTGTAGGCCAAACCACGACCGATCTTGTGAGCTTCACCGTTCTGCTCAGCCTTTCGTAGCCAATCGATACGCGATTGAATGAGGTATGCGGTGCGCTGCCACTCGCTGAGATATTTCTCACGCTCCCCAAAAAACACCTTGCAGGTAGCATGTTTAACACGAGCTTTGTCTGAACCACTTGAAAAGGTGAGATCAGCGCAGCGACGGCCGGTATCGATTACGGCGGTGAGCGTTAAGACTTGACTTTTTCCGTCCTGACTGGCGATCAAAGTTTTCGGAACTTCCATGTGGCAGACATCCATGACCAAATTTTGAACTTGAGGATCGACTAGCTTGTAGCCATAGTCACAAACCGTCATGGCCATATCACCATACAGCGACGACGGGCACAAATTGGCTCCATTGACAACATGTCCAGTGACGAGAGCGCGGAGGTCCGGTCTTGCCAAATCCGATTCGGTAACGACGGTGGCGATCTTTCCTTGAACATTCTCGCTCACGACTTTGTGAATGGTGGAAGTGGATAATTTTGGAGTAGAGGTCTCTGGAGCAGGAAGCGCACTCTTGGGCACGCGACCCTTGTTCAAGCACCAGTCGCCCTCGTACTGGATCCAGTAATTCTTCTCATCCCAGGAGTAGCATGGAAGATCAAGGAGGCGTACTGAATCAGAGAAGTCGTGATGATATTCGTTCCAATTGATGTTTAAGCCTGCGGTATGCAGGGTGCTGAGACTGCACTAATGGTCTTGTATGGATCTTCCTTTCGACGAAGCGTGGGCGTTGCGATAGTTGTTGCGCCAAAGGTAGCTTTGACCATACCGGAGCACACGGAATGTGGGCCGACCTCGAGCCAGATGGTATTTTCGTCAATAATACCGGCTTCCTGCGCAGAAACCAGCCCGCCCAAGAAGTCGACAGCCTCACGAGCATGGCGTCTGAGATAGTTGGGGCCGATAGTTCGAGCTTCAACAACAGGCTTGCCCAGAAGTGGAGAGATCAAGGGGATGCGACCCTCCTCAAAATGGACGGACTGCGCGAGACTTTCGAACTCATCCAAAATAGGATCAACTTGGGCGGAGTGGAATGCGAAGGGAACTTGGAGTTTTGTGCACTTGAAGCCGGCCTTGGAGAGGTGATCAGCGACACCGGACATCTCTTGGGCCTCTCCGCTGAGGACCGTCTCGCGTGGGCCATTGATGCAGGCAACGTTCAAATCCGACGCACCCTTGAGCGCATCCATTACCGCCGATACTGCTCCTTGGATTGCTAACATCACGTGGGTACCGGCAGTGCATTTTTCCACAAGGAGTTGAGCTCTAGAGCCAACGAGGTAAATGGTGTCGCTGACAGAAAGGACCCCTGAAACGCAGAGGGCGGAGTATTCTCCGAGGCTGTGACCAACCAAAACGCTCGGGCTGACGCCCCAAGACTGCCACAAGCGTGCCATGGCGACCTCGAAGCAGACTAATCCGACTTGAACAATGACAGGAGAGAGCGTTGAAACGTCTGACACGCTTCCATCAATTAATGGAATGAATGATGGGAAGCCATGATTCATCGCAAGGCCATCAAAATCTCGGATATTTTCACGGAACAGCGAAGAGTTCTCATAGAGATCCTTGCCGAGAGCAGCATAATGAGATCCTTGGCCGGTGAATGTGAATGCGACTTTTGGTGGTACAGGGAGAACTGGAATGAATGTGTCGTTTGCCTTGCTTTTCAGTGCAGCCTTCACTTGTTCGATATCCGTTGCGACCACGTTCATGCGCCAGTTGTGCTGCAAGCGGCGAGCAGTCGTAGTATAGGCAACGTCGGCAACTGTAGTTCTTGGGTGCTCCTCGAGGTAGTCGACCAAGCGCGAGGCATTTCGCAGCATTGCGGCTTTGGATTTCGCCGTAATCGAGATCATGTGCGTTGAGCGAGGATCAACTGTAGCGGGCTTTTGTGATGGCGCGTCTTCCAGTAACAGGCCTGTATTTCCACCAGCAGCGCTGAAGTTGTTCACGAAGACCCGTCTTGGCTGGCCAACTCTTGCTCGAAGCGGGGTTTTGTGAAAAGCGATATTGACGTTTCGCTCGGAGAGGTCCTTAGGGAAAGTTTTGTTCATGACATTCTTGATGCCAACGTGTGGGGGAATGGTATTCTTCTGGAGCATCATCAAAACCTTAATCAACGCAGTGACCCCAGATGCAGCCTCGCCGTGACCGACATTGGCCTTGACCGCGCCGAGGTAGAGCGGTTGCTCTGCTGAGCGCTTGCGATCAGCTGGCGCAAACACATTAGTGACAGACTTCATCTCAGTTCCGTCGCCAGCTTGAGTGCCTGTGCCATGCATCTCAACGTAATCAATATCAAGAGGATCAACGCCAGCTCTTTTCAGAATGGATTTGTAGAGCAACTCCTGCGTTGGGCCATGTGGATGGGTGATTGAAACAGCATCAGCAGAGTGATTCGTGGCCGTATTGAGAATGACAGCGAGGACATTGTCCTTATCGGCAATAGCATCTGAAAGACGTTTGACGATAACGGTGCCGACACCATCTGCTCTACAATATCCATCGGCATCGTTGTCGAATGTAGCACAAGGACCATTCTTCGAAAGAAATTGACCTCGACTCAGACCAGCGAAAATGTCACTGTTGGTCATACAAGACAACCCACCAACAATGGCCGTATCGCAGTCGCTGGCCCAGAGTGATGTGCAGGCTAACTGCAGAGCAGCTGCACTAGATGAGCACGCGGTATCGATACTGAAACTTGGTCCACTAAAGCCGAAGTGATAATTGATCCTGCCAGGTCCGAAGGCTCTCACTCCTCCAGTGATGAAGTAAGTGTCGACCTCTTGTGCGGCATTGATTTCTCGCCAGTCGTCAGATGTTTGGCCATAGAAGGTGCCGATACGATCAAGTTGTGTTGATGGGGTTCTGTTGGGGAGATATCCTGACATTTCGAGAGCTTCGTATGCGGTGGTAAGAGCCATTCTCTGCATCGGATCGGTTTGGTAGGCCTCGCGGGGCGACATATTGAAGAATCGAGGATCAAACATTCCCGGTCTCTCAATCCAACAGCCATAAGGGGTGTGACTTGTGTTAATCGCCTTTCCTGTGGCATCGAAATGTGTCTCGACTGGAAAGCGGTCTGGTGGCACTTCTCTGTGCACATCGAGACCCTTTTCGAGAAGCTCCCATAATTTTTCGTGAGTTTCTGCATCTGGAAATCGTCCAGCCATCCCGACAATCGCAAGCTTCTCGCGAGCCGGCGGCAAAGAGTTCCCGGCCATCATGGCCGGTCTGTTGGCGGTCTCCGACATCTTGGAGAGCTGTGAATAGTTGCTGGGAACACACAAAGACAAAGGAACATTGGTTGAGCGACGCGTGGGTTATATTAACCTCCAAACCCGCCAGAAGGGTCATGACAATAACATCTTCCATGATACCGACGATCCCTAGTCCATTGGCTTCACATGCCACACTATCGGGATTCCATGCATTGTGCCATATTCTGTTTGCAAGACCGAAACGGACAGGCGGATCTCATGAGAAATCATTGTATACGAGATGAACTCGCCGAGCTGTATCAGCGAGAGCAAGAGCAACAGCCGCAACGACGAATGTAACGGCCGAAGGACGGTTAGGTATCGTTTCAGACGACCCCATTGGGCCATTTGTCATTCGCCTCTCGCACATTTCTCCGACGGACATCCCCACCACCTGACTTTGACCTACTCAGCGCACCCAAGCCCCTTTCAGAGAGGGAACAGGTCATCTGTGAGAGCGCGGAGGTCCTCTTGCTACACCTTGACTGGAGGGTAAACATGAGACAATGATGACCAGTGATGTAATGAATGCCGGCGCTATGGCACCCGAAAAAAATAGAAGCAACACCTTAAATCCACGAGGTGGAACCGTCACACTAGGATCGAAGCAGCCTCTGCAAGTCTGCCGAGACTTTTTCCGCTCCCTCGCCTTCCCGAGGCTTCCCTGGAGAGGACCCTCGATAATCGACAAGTTGATCTCAAAAAGCGAGCGGGAGTCCGTGCAAATCAAGTGTGCAAGCGCGTGCCGGACTTGCCAAGCCAGGGACATGGACTAAAACAATGACTTCGTCTAACACCACAACACCGAGCCGTGCATATGGTTAAACCCGATTCGGAGGGAGTCTCGACGGGACCACTATTTCCATTCATCAATTAATGAGAAGGATTTGGGCCTTGAAAAAAAAAAATAGGGTTTCCTAGTTAGAGTGCTCGGATGTAAGCGGAAACGTGTTGCCTTTGAGCACCACATTAATCTCTTGGACACGCACCCCAATGCCGTGGCTTGAATTCCTGGACTCTGTCTCCGATTATTTCTCTATGCAATAAATGTCAGTCGGCGCTGGCTATAGGTGAGGGGATCGTATAAAGCAAAGGAAATCCAACCCGTCAGGCGAAAGTCGCCACAACTAGAAATTCATGCATCATGGCCACGTTGACTATCCAGCTCCTCGCAGTTCTCGTGCTACTAGTAGTGGTGTACGGCTTATGGCATCGAAGTCAGAGAACACTGCCACCTGGTGTACGTCGACTGCCCGGTCCGAAAGGTCTGCATCAGCCCGTTTAACATTCTCCCCCCTGCGTTCGTAACACCAAGGTAATCAATATGCTGACAATTGTTTCCAACGGCTAGGACTTCCACTTATAGGCCGCGTTCACGATGTTCCAAGTGAAACAACATGGTTGAAATTTTGGGAGTGGGCTCAGGAGTATGGCCCGATCTACCAGATGGAAATATTTGGAACGGTCCATGTTTGGATTTCATCTGAGAAAATTGCCAACGACTTGATGGCAAAAAGAGGCTCGATATATTCAGACCGACCTGTTATTCCAAATCTTCCAGACAACAGAACAAGTGGTGAATATTTGCCTTTACTTGGCAGTAATGGTAGGTTGTACCCCTTAAGTTTTTTCCTTGGTAGAATCCCCCCGTATTTGAGAACTGCGTACTTAGAATTTATCAGAAATATGGAAGCGTCAGCGTAAATTCGCTCATCACATCATGGCACGATCCCATGGTGCTTCTCAGCACTCATATCCCACGCTTGAACGCAAAAAACTACTTTACGAGCTTTTGAAGGACCCAGCGAACTACGTGTTCCTTATGGAAGCGTATACAGGCCGAACGATTTCTCGTCTTGCTTGGGGAGATGTGGAACAAGCTCCGGAGCTCAAAATTGACGCATTCGGCTTGCTGGCTGCAATCAGTCCCAGTGGTGCTGTTCCAAACGTCGTTTCTTGGCTTGCAAACCTCCCAAGATTTCTTAGTCCATGGAAACAGACGGAGAAGGCAAGGCACGATGCTGAAAATGTCTTCTTCATGGAGGCCTTGGAGAGTGTCAAAAAGAAGAGTGCCAGGGAAGACGTGAATCCCAGTTATGCAAAGATGTTTCTGGAGGGAAAAGAGAAGGGTGGCTGGTGTGATGAGGAGTGGGCGTATCTCATTGGTATGATGGCGATAGCTGGTGCATTGACAATTGCAAGTCCATTGCAGACGTACATCCTGGCCGCTTGCCACTTTCCAGAATGGCAGGTAAAGATGCAGGATGAAATCGAGAAAGTCTGCGGTGGGAGATGTCCGGAGTGGGAAGATAGAGAGAGTCTCCCCATCGTTCGAGCAGTTGTGAAAGAGATTCTGCGATGGAGACCACCAGTCCCAACAGGTGAGATGAGCAAATCCTAAAGCTTGTCGCATAGGCTAATAATTTCCAGGAATCCCACACAGGCTCGAAAATGACGATATATACGGAGAGTATTTCATCCCAGCAGGCGCTACCATCCATGCTCTTGAATGGTACGATCAATAAAGAACCATGTCTTGATCGTTTTTAGCTGACAGTCACAGGGGCATTTGTCGCGATCCAAGCATGTATCCTGATCCAGAAAGCTTCCGCCCCGAACGATGGCTCGAAAAGTCATTCCCAACATATCGCGAGCCTCTAACCAAGTTTCCCAATCTCCAAAATTACCACCAGTTTGGCTACGGGCGACGCACTTGCCAAGGTGTTGAGATTGTTGACCAGGAGTTGTTTTTGGTGATGGCTGGTCTGGCTTGGGCATTTGACATACGGAAAAAGAAGGATCCGTCTGGAGCTGAAATCGAGATTCATGACAATAAATACACCAGCTTGTTGATTGCAAAGCCTCTCAAGTTCGAGTTTGATTTGAGCGTTAGAGGCGAGGAGAGGAAGTCGTTGATTGAGAAGGCAGGTAAAGAGCTAGAGGAGATGGATGCGATGTCCAAGGTAGATAGTTGAATATAGAGTGAGAATGTGATACCAAGAGCAAAGAGAGATTTATCAGGTTCGTGCATGGCGAAGGAGTTGGACTGTAATAATTTGTTAGCAAATGAATTTTCTATTGAAGGACAGAGTAATAATTCCCCATACCACCAGGTTCCCAGTGAGACGAAGGATGAGTAATGCAGATTTCATTCTATATCAACATATTGGTCGTTGTTGTCCATGGCGCAACGGCGCCAATTAAATTGTTTGCCAGTATGCCAGTGAGGAGGACCAGCAGGGTCAAACTTGGGGAAGCAAGAGTCTTCTATGGTTCAAGCGCACTTCGCCAACACTCTCCGAAGCCTCAAATCCTTCCATCTTCCTTCATCGTGGAATGCCTCTCTGTTTGTTGGCGGTAATAGGTCCTCCGCTATTGAAATATGCAAAACGTCTCTTTCAAAGCATTAGTCAGTTGCTGCCAGTTGCCTCTTTTCGTCTCAATTCAGAGATGGTTGCTGGCGGCCGCGGTCGGATATGGCGCAGGAGGTCCGGCATATGTCATTTGTGCATGAGGAGCCCGGTTGAGGCGTCGAGGAACGTCACGGAGAGGAGGAGATACGCGGGAAAAGAATCACATAATCGTTGGTCAGCAGAGAAAAGCCAGGCACAAGATGGCATCGTCGCGTTGCCGTTGAAAGCAGTGACGTTGACGAATTGAATTGGGATCGCATTGCGCAATGTGGGAGAGGAGAGTGTGGAGGGCGTGACGGGTGAAGAGCGAAGAGTGAAACCTTCGTTGAAGTTGGATGCGATGTGGTGATTTGAGCTGATGAAAGTTGACACATGGAGGGGAAGTTGCAGAATCAAAATCCTTTGGCCTGAGGCTTCATACCAGCTCTGGCTCTGACTTCGGCTCCGGTCTAGCCTCGGGCCGATGACGGATCTTCCCGGTGGCACACTTCTTTTCCGTAGTCCGTACAACACTTTATATATTCACCATGAGCACACCAGCTTCCAACACTGCCCCCGAAACCCGCTTCCCCAGATCCAACGACTTCCCTCTCGAGATCCAACAAATGATTGGGAGACTACGGTGGATATACTTTCCCTCTGAGTGGTATATCTATAACAGAAGAAGTTGGCTTTGTGACGACAATTCTTTTTCGAGGATTCGATCAGATTGCCCGGCCGGTTATCCACCTCGCCAGGAGGATCCCACTGCCCCCAAACAAATGAGACACGCTTTCCTGAACAAATACGCCGAAATATCCTTGACCAAACATATATATCTCCACAACCTCACGGTTCAAGAATATCTCGAAATGAATAAAATTCCATCGGAAATTGTAGATCCATCTGAAGATAAAATCGCGAGGGAAAACGAGGAAAACTGCAGCGACGCAATCTTCTGTGCTCCTGGCCACGACATCGGTCAGTTGCCCAGTTCTATGGAACAGGATAACACTATCGACCCTTCCCGCTGCTATACTTTGCGGTGGGAAAAAGATGAAGCTTCCATGGGTGATATTGCCATCATTAAATTTGAAGATATAGAAGACGGAGGCCCAAAGTTCTCAACGGGGTTGAAGAGTACGAGTGAGATTCCAAGCTTGCTTCTTGCCTGCAAGGAATCTTTTGAGGTGGCTTCTCGGGCGTACTAATTGGCCTTCTCCACACTCGGTTCATTTGGAGAGATATATTTCTGTTTTGAGAGGGACGTTTTGTACATCAACTCGGGCAGTTTCATTGCTGGTGATATTGGTAACCATCCCTATGCTGCTGGAGATATAATCAACAACGAGGATCTTCGCAAGATTCGGATCCTAGCACTGGCGCCCCGGGACAGTATCGAGGAACTTCAGTTCGACTCCTGGTTATGTAGGTTTATGGGCACATTTGGAAACATCAGGGAACTGAGGCTTATTTCTGAGCCATTTCACCTCCATTTTCCAGACTTTGTTTCTCATCCTGGTGGGACAATAATTCTCAGACCAGAGATATTTCGGGTCAAAATTTTTCGATAACGAAAATGCCATTTGCGAAGAGCTATTTGGCGGTCTCATTAGTCCATTCATATTTTCACTAGATTTAGTTGATTCTTTACGAGAGAAGTGGAATCGAAATATCGACAAACGCCGTAGGGAGTACAAAAATCCCCAACTGTCCATGTGGGAGATGCCCAACATTCGTTATGAAATGGCCTTGACGAATACGTTAGAGAATGAGATCCGTGGTGCGCTACAAACAAGGGCTACTGGGCAACACACCGAGGTGACTCTGAATCTCCAGGGCCTCCTTCACGGAGCTCGAATGCGTTATCATCGGATTTCAACTCTACTTTCGGCCCAGCAGGTTCTATACATCAAGCGTTTAGCGTGAACGGATTTACCCTGAGACCTTGTACAAAAGAATACTATATCTCTAACACCATCTCGTGTTTTGCAAGACCTCCCGCACATGGTTGTCTACGTCGCTCTTTTCTCGATTTTCTTTTGGAGGTCTTACGTGAGCCATAAACACTTGTCCTTCAAACTTTTTTCGTTCTTGTGTTTTGTCCTCCAACAATCCAGCATTAGTACACGTAAATCATTCGACATAAGCTTGGAAGAAGGTAAGCACGAGTGTGCGGAATGGACAAAGTGCATTTTCAACTAAGAGAGGATATCCTGATCTTCCAATTCATATTCCTTGCTACACCATATCTGAAGCAGTATATTCCTTGATACTTTGGAGATTTCACGGCCTGCTTGCTCATTGATCCGAAGATTTGTGTTCTAATATATTTCAAAAATCCCTCGGGATGTCGCTCTCATGGATTGAAAGCTCACCTGGACGCTTTGAACGCCCTCTCGACTCCATCGAATTATTCTTCAAAACTCTGGCCGGCGATGGTGCACCTCTTCAACAAGAGCATTGGGGTGTTTCTGTCGTTGCCCAATTTCGTCCCAGCATTCCAGTCTCCGAAGCTGAAGAAGCTTTGCGTCAGGCATGGAAAACCATGCGTTTCAATCACCAGAGATCGCTTGTTCGGCTGAAGGAAATACAAAAGTATACAGTGTGGCCACAGAAAGTTCTCTAGAAGCGTGGCTGGACGAAACTTTCATTATCGAGCCTATGATAGCGACAATTGAAGGACTTTTCGCGAATTTCAAACCCGGCCCGCTGTCTACTTGCCATTATCTCCCACGCAGCTCGGAATTTCTTATTCACAACTCTTACTGGAGGACGGGCGGCATTGGAGCCATCAATCTCTTAAACAACTTTTTCCACGCTGTGAACAACTCTCAGGAGATAGCCTTTGTTGCGGAAGGTGTTAATCTCACTCCGAGCGTGGATGAGCTGGCAGGGTTTTTGAACGTTCCTTCTAAAGAAGCAAATGAAGAAGCCATGGCGCTTGCTGTGCAGTATTTCGGGAACCTGCCAACAATCGGACTGCCCACTAAGTCCAATCAAGTCCCAGGTCCAACTCATCGATCTGGAATTAAGCTAGGCGTCAAAACAATTACCTCAATCTTGGCTACTTGCAAAGCAAACAACCTTACCGTCACCACTGCTTTTCACGCAGCATTTATTATGGCCACTCTGGATCTGGACACATCGAAAAGGCCAGAGGGGAAGAAATACACCTCATACATAGCCTTCAATTTCTATCCTTATTTAGCCCCACCAAATGGCGACCCTACGGCGCATCCTGTTACCGTCAACATGCTAGGCTTGCCTCTCTCGATAACCCCGAAAAACTTTGCCAACTGCATAACTCAGCTTCAAACAGTTTACAAACAACCACTCTCACCGAAAGACAACAACTTCGAGGCCATCATGGCTCCTTACATTAAGAAATTCGCTGCTATTGCCGCTATGGCACCGCCACCAGATGTTGTTTTGCCCAGCGAACCAATCATAAATAGTCTAGGCGTTGTGGATAAATATCTTGAGAAGCACCATGGGGATAAGGTGGAAATTGTCGACTTTTGGTTAGGTGTGGAGATGCTTACCAGGCAGTTAGACTTGCTTGTGGACTTGGCAGGGCGAGATGTCTGTGAGTGGGCGTTACAACTCTGTGTTTTTTGATGACGATTTTGTGCTAGGCTTCTATAAGAAATGTATTGGGATTTTGGTTAGAGAGTTGAAGGTTGAGATTGGTGAGGACTGGTCTGCTTAAAGATTCTCGTGTGGCATCACTTACTTTAGGTGCGAGCAATTTGGTTATGCTTCTTCAACGCTTTTAAAAGTTCTCGTAGTTTAGGTTAAATTTCTTTCTTGTTTCTTCCTTACTGCGCTCGTTATCCCTTCGGCCGTTTCGAGGCCTGTATTAGGATACTACTCTAAACACTTCAAATTAACTAAATAAATACCCTGTCTTTTTTTTTTTTTTAAAAAAAAAGTAAACTATACGAGTTAAAACAAAGTAAAATAAGATTCGTATTACGTTCTTAAATAATATTTCACAGTAGTAGAGTGTTTATTCTTCGAAGTGTGAGTTCTATCGTGGTAGAAGTCTGGAAACAGTCGATAAGATATTTAAGCTCTATTTCAGTAAAATCGAATGTCGCTACCACCTTGACTCCACCTCCTTGGAAAGCGGCAAAGACATTGTCCAGACACACCAATTTTGCCAAGTCTTTCGATCTGCAATGACGGTCTGCAAGCACACCACTCGTACCGCCAAAAGAAACCCAATAACGGCGGGGATAATGTACCCAAGCGGGTTAACAGCCCAGAAATATGGACAGAATATCGACCACATGAGGGCTGGAATCGCAATGCTCCATCTCGCGAATACGTATCCCCTCACCAAAGGAAGAGTTCTCCGGCCGCGAAGTTGATCACCCTCATATCCGCCATGTCCTGCATCTGCAATGCTGAGAAAACAATACAAGCAACGATCACAAGCCATTGTCTCATTCGATCATTAAGCTTCCAAAGTTCATACCCAGCTGCAACTTTCGTAGATCCAGAGCTGTAACATATGAAGCAAAGCGCATTGATGAGATTTCGAGTAAGATAGTGATGATCTGCACCACTGAGGTCGTTATACATCCAAGTAAGTACCATCATGGCTATTGTTTCTTCAAACCCTCCGAGGAAATAGGTAGCGATCAAAACTATGGGAATGACCCAGAGTAGCAGTTTCTGAGCACCTTGAGCGGAAATACGTTTCATCGGAATTGGGCGCCATGGCTTATTGATTTTGTCTTCACTGATCGAGTCGGGGAGGCGCTGGTTAGCTAAATCAAAGACGAGTAGATTGAGCCAGTTCTAGAGTATGACTCGGGGCAAACGCTGAATTATTTCCAGGACTGCAGGGCTAGAGTTTGTGGTAAGCTGTGAGCCTGAGAGAGCACTGATGAAACTAAAGCAGGTCTCCGGAACCAGTATGGATTTTAGATCACTCAGTGTGAAAAGCCATATTGTGTAGAAGTGATATTGACAGAGAAAAATAGCTCGAAGAGCGCTGGATGATTTACCGATTCGAGGGTGTGACTGTGATAGTCGTGAGCTTAAAAACAGGAAAGTGACCTAGAGTATTAACTCACGATTTCTTTGAGGCTGCCCATAACTAAAATATTAAGCCGCGTGATTAAAAGCAGCTGCACCCTAAATGACGGCACAATCTGCTCTCCTTTGTAATTGAGTAGTTGAAGTATCAATTAATAACAATATTGTTATCTCAAAGTCTTCGTTTTCTGAAGGACTGCGCTACTGCTTGAGCTTTATATTTGAAGCCCTTATGAACGGCCGAACAGCCTTATTCAAGGCGTTCTCGATAGTTTATACTTAGAAAATGCCAAAATGGTGTTCAATCATGAACCAGAATAAGGATATTTCCTACTCCCACGACATAGACCCACTAGAGCTTATCCACCTCCCTTCACGAATACGCTTCGCTTGTCGTATCTGTAGTCGTCCCGAATTTCAGATTACTCACTCAGGGAGCTTTGCTAAGTAAGTGAAGGCTGTGATAATTAGCAGCAGCCACATCTCAAGGCAATTCACCCTGGGAACCAGGACACGGTCGTGATTTTTTGCTACCATTATAGGACAGAGTCAAAAAAGATCCTTTTCTTACTGTGTTTAGTTGAAATGCTATAGTGAGAAGATTGCATTGTCGTGAGGGCGTTAAACGAGGACAAAGATATACTTCTATTTAATTTTTTAATTATTCTCCTAATTGTTCTCCTAATTAGTCTCCTAATTACCTTTCTTATACTCTACTAGTATATCTTCCTAGCGCGAACCCTCCTGGCGTGTACCTTCCTGGCGCGTACTCTCCTCCTTCGCACGCACTCTTCCCTTCGAGTCCTCTCTTCGCTCGTACTAAGTGAGCTATTAATTTTAAAAAGTCAGCCTCCTGAGCCCCCCTAAGAAGAAGAAGGTAAAGTCAAAGCCACTAGCGCTACACTAAACCTTAATCGCTTCCGGATTCTCTCCTAATAATCCGTAGTTAATAAGTATAAACAAAGAGAGAGAAGAAGAGAGAGGGAGAGGGGAACTTAAAAGGAAGCGTGTATAAAGAGAGTGTGTATAAAGAGAGTGTGTATAAAGAGAGTGTGTATAAAGAGAGTGTGTATAAGGAGAGTGTGTATAAAGAGAGTGTGTATAAAGAGAGCCTGGATAAGGAGAGAGAGTACTAGGAGATTTATATATACTAGTACTCACGGGTACTTATATAGGAGTAAGAGAAACCCTACCTACTACTCGTCACGTAGCCTATTAAATGATGTCTATCGTTTTAAAGAGCTTACTAAGGATCAATCAGACTAGAGAATTGAGCACAATAATAAGATCAAGCGAAAAGATATATTTATATCTTTGATAGAAGCCCGAGACCCAATAACAGGCCTCGGACTCAGTTTGAAAGAAATCGTCCCAGGAGCAGGCCTCCTTATAATCGCCGGCTACAATAATACGCGTACTAGTATAGTGTCAACACTGTTCTACCTCCTCCACAACCTACATTGTCTAAAGCGCGCCAAAAAAGAAGTGAGAAATCGGAAAAACGAGTTCCAGACTTGGGACGTATTTGTGAGTGCTCATAAACGGCCTCTTATGCAGTTCAAGAGTAGGGTGAAGGAGACTATATCCTAATTTGGAGGAAGGGGAAAGAAAACCGACAGAATAAAAGTAATATTTCTAGTGATTACTTCACTGACGACGTTTCTACTCAAAGCGACTAGTCCATTTTCCTTCTTCGCCTTGCTCAGGGGCTGCCCGCTTAGCTAACAATATAGTAGTGCAGTATGCGGATAAGCGCATTCACTGAAGAGTGGAATCCTATGCCTTAATCTAGCGCTTGTTATTATTACTATAGCGCTCTAATCCCATTTCTCTATCAGTAGCTCTATGCTTAGTTAAAATGTTACAATCAAACAAACTTCGAAATCAATTCTGTCATTGCAAGATTTCAGTTCATGCTAAGATTTACTAGGTAGCCACTAATAGTTGTCAATAAAACCGTAAACGCAGATAGAATGATAGCACTAAAAAACTTAGAATTTCCTATGCGGGCCTACAGCTCTTGATACTTTAACTTGTCTTTTATAGTCTCTTAAACTAATTCACTCCAAAACTTACCTTCTATCTCATTCCTATCCATTAATCCAGCGACAATAACACAACCACCCAGAACCTCATCGTAAAGCCTCACATCCTTAACCTCTAACCCTTCGACGCTTTTAATGATTCCCTCCCACCTGTTCATTTAAATTTCACTGATCAGCTTTTCCGGAATTTCCTCTCTGGATATATCACAGTTCGTCCCACAACTTAATTATCATAAGAATGGAAAATACGTATTGAGAGAAAGCGAGAAAGGGGACATACTGCAGTCTATTTCTCTCCTTCGATCCCACAATAGCCATCATTCCCAGATCTTGACTCGTCGTACGCCAGTCTACTCCCGTATCAGGTAGCACGCATTCATCGATAAGAATCCTACTTTCGCCTCTTCTAATTTTTGCTCCCTTTAAAGCCGACAGCAAGTTTTGTAGTATGTGTGCGCAAGTAGAATCGGGGTGGTCGTGAAGGACATTACGCAGATAGTAATTCCTAGCTCCTAGCAAAAGTAGTAATTAGCAATCACTTATTCAATTACTGTGATTTACTCTCCTATCCTAACTATACCTTGGCAACAACACACGCAAAAACCACGAAAGCAGGTAAGGAATGTAAAAGAGAATAAGACAACACACCTATAAAAGGCTGCGGCGTAAAGAAATCATAACCCATAACCTCCACTCCTTGGGCGCTCAAGTCAAGACCCGCTACGGTATCCGGTAAATCCTGGAGTATAACTCTCCCTTTAACACTTTTAAAATACTCCCTAAAAGCAAGACACTGATGTCCCCTCCCACCACCCACATCTACAAAGACAACTTCATCTTCCTCCCCCTCGTCAAACTCACCACCCACTTCAACCCAACCCTTCTCCCACACCCCAAAACAACCACCCTCATTCCCATCACCTGCTAAATCCCTCGGAATACCCATAATCAAACTAAACCTCTCCAGTGTCCCCGGCGGCGCGTCGGTAGCTAGCCACTCGAAATAAGGTTTGTCGGTATTGAACGCTTGATTAAATGCCGTTTTGGTCGGCTCTGTAGGGTCTTGATAGGCGGTTTTTGCTAGGAAAGAGGGGAGGGCGAGGCAGATTGGGAGGAGATTTTCGATACTGTTTTTATGTTTTAGTTAAGAAGGTGTTATAAAGGGGGACAAATAGAAAGTGGGNGGGGATAGAAGGGGTAAGACGTACGTATACATAACACTTGCTTCCCAGGCATCAGTAGCGAGAGATCGCGTCGATTCGTTGGCGGCGAAAGTGTTACTCCCCACTTCTTTTACCACATTCATTGCAGCGAGGTAGCGAAGAAGTCTGCCTTTATTCCGAGAAATCCATGTCAGTATATATTGGTACATATATTGTTACTTTTCTTTTTCTAAATGGAGAAGAAATAGATCTTCCCAAGTTCTTGATGTTACTGAGTCATGTCTTCTATCCCGTAGATGTCTCTTTATCATGCGCGTTTCAACGCTATAAAAAGAAAGACAGAGAGGAGATACTTGTATATCCACGTAGGCACGTGAATATCACGCTTCTCTTTACACCTACGAAGTGAAAATTAAAATGGGCGAGGGAATAACACAGGACGCCACGAAAGTGAAGAGACAAAGACTCACCGACAACATCGACGCTAGCACCCTTCCTCTCTGCAACCTCAACTACAGTCATCGCACCCTTTATACCTACCCCCCGTTTTCCACATTCCACTTCTTGCCCATCATTATTCATAGAAACTCCTATGTTAACATCCGCCTCGTCCCTAGTATTCTCACGCTCACACAACATCCGAAAAATCCCCACCTTAACACCAATTTGTAACATAGGAAGCTGTTTGGGCTATAACACCAGTTAAATATCAGTAAAACATTTTTATCTCTCCTTGAAATAAAATAGTAGATTTGCCTTTTTGTTCATCAATTCTATCCAATCGCTCTCCTCAACTTCCCGGTGTTGAAATGTACACGCTGTACCTTTGTAGGGCAGTTGCAGACAATCCAACTGATTTCAAGATAAAAAGGAAGAGAAGAGGAGAAGACATACCTAATCCCTAACCCGATGGTGGAAATCTTCCGCCTGCTCAATCTCATACATCAATTTGCGAAGTGAATCGAGGATTTTGACGCGTTCTGTTGCCGTTGTTGACGGTGAGTTTGCCAGGCTACGAATTGAGGTAATCGAGGAGGTGAGCTCTTCCATGTTCGTTTTCGTTGAGGCTCTGTGTGTATAGTAGGGTGTGTGGCTGTTCTTTTGAGGGAAGAAAGGTGGTTTGTGATACGTTGATAAACCGAGTTAAAGCTTGTATATTGCAATTTCCAAATCGAGGGGTCCAGAGGCTACAGCGGAAACCTGTGTATAGAGCACCAGATTTTTGAAAGTTTGTACGGGTATGAGTTACGTTTTGAGGAATTATTATCTATATAGTTAGATGATGTATTTTTGGGGCTTACGTGAGGATGGAGTGGTTGCTGCACGGTTCTGCATGTGCTATGCAGTGTTGTATGCAGACGTGTTTAGGACCGGCAGATGGAATTTACGGAGTATAGCGGTTGATTGGTATACATATACAATCAGGTCAGGTTAGTCAGCGTCACATTCGCTTCAATCCTGGTTACCCTACGACCCGACACCCACATATAATAAATTAATATTTTAATTAATTCTAATTATTTTCATACTAAACTTTCAACTATGATCCGTGTCCTAAAGTCCTTATAAAAGGAGCTTACCCTAGTCTAAAAATGCCGTATTTAGACTCTCTATAAAGATAACAACAATATATCTCAGATCTATATCAAAACTAGATACCCCCGCTCGACGATTACTACCTTCTTAAACCGACACACTCTTATACTAACCTATGATTTTAAAAACAAGCCAGGAAGGGGGGCCATACGGAAAATCACTCCTAGAGGAAAAAGGCACCTCCTTCAGACCGCAAATTTAGAGCCACGGATGACCTTAAAATCGCTCGTATCGCCGTCCAAATCTGGCCACAAACTTAACTATCATACGGTCGCTAGCATACTCAAATTAAACGGGAAAGCCAAGCATAGGCCACGCAAGAAGCCCTTCCTGACGGACGAGCACAAAACGAGGCGTAGAGCTCACTATAGGGCTAAAAAAGCGATGAAAAGGGATAATCGGAAGGTCTGTTAGAGTGACGAAGTGACGTTTAAAGTAGGAGAAGATTTGTGTATATTCTGGGTTATACGAGGTGCTAGGAGGGAAGAGGAATACGTAGACAAGAATCTAAGGCCTCCTTTCAAGAGCGGGAGGACTATAGTTAGCGTATAGAGCTGTTTTTATAGAGATAAAATAGGGCCGCTTTATATACTACTAGAAGGAGAGACAATAATAGCTAAACGATATAAGTAGGTACTTTAAAAGTATTTTATTCTATTCTACGAAAGAATAAGAAGGAAATATAGAGATAAGGTCGTTATATAAGAAGATAACGCTCTATAGCACATAGCTAATATTATCAAGAAGTATTTAGCTAATAAGAAGATCAACCGTATATCGTGGCTAGCACAGTCCCTAGATCTTAATCCTATTAAGAATCTTTAGAAGTATATTAAAGATATAATCTCTAAACGACACTATAAAGTGAGATCTGTAAAGCA
Organism: Cudoniella acicularis; assembly: GCA_013054445.1. Classification (NCBI taxonomy): domain Eukaryota; kingdom Fungi; phylum Ascomycota; class Leotiomycetes; order Helotiales; family Helotiaceae; genus Cudoniella; species Cudoniella acicularis. The sequence goes on from JAAMPI010000282.1 coordinate 27,323, forward strand.
TATGAGACTAGCTTTATAGGAAGTCTAGCTCTTAATTGATAGAAATTTCTTTTTAAAGCTGTGTGATTCTATACCTAAAAGATAGGATACATGCCTAAAGAACAAGGGAGGAGCAACTAAGTACTAATTAGCTATAATTTAAGCCTATTTAGTTGACTATTTATTGAAAAATGATAAAGTTATCGTCAAGTGTCTAGGAGGTAGGGTAAAGCACGTGACGCTCTTCAACCTGACCTGATTGTACACAGTTCTAAGCCTGACAAACTAGGTAATTAGGCAGAAAATTCTTGAAGTTTGGAATAGAATCATCAAAATAGCTAAAACAGTTCAAAATTTCCTCGGCCATTATAACACCTTTTCGAGGGGACTTCTCGAGATATATTTCACGCAGTACTAATCTTCACATCTTGAAAATGAAGTTTGCTAACCGTATGTCTTCTACAAGCTAAACTCGGATACAAATCGATACCCAAACTCACGTCACAAAATTCCCTTTGATAATTTCCTTTATATGTAACCCAAAATGCGATCTTGATCTCTTTCGATGTTATCTGCATTTAATCCCGGCATCAATGCCAGCAACTCATAAACAGCTGGTCGAGGTTTTTTGACAGATTCGGTTCTATACTAATGACTTCCTCAAACTTAGTAATAACTGCTTCTACTGTTTTATCTTCTAAATTCCTTCCAAATTTGCCCGCTCCTTTCTCACCATTCTAAACCGCAACAGCAAGTTTCTCCTTGTACATCCGTAGCGCGTTCACGACTATGCTCTGCGTCCTGGGCCAAAAATCACACATCAAGTTCCAAGGACTTCCCCACTGATCGCCCGTATTTCGAAAATCGGTCCGTAGAATGACAGGTGGGATTTCCGCCATTTATGCAATTATTAAAGCATTAAATAATGTTCCACATGAGACAGAAGAGATCAAAAGACTTCCCACACACTCTACATACCTAGGCTTAAATCCGTTAAACGGTATTTATGGAATCAGTATCTTGAGAGCAGGGGAAACTTGGAACAATCCTTAGGAGGTTGGGAGTAAATGAAGCACTTGCAAGTCGGCGTCTAGTAACCAATTATTAGCAGTAGTCCCCTGGCATTGGGCAAAATTCTCATTCAGCGTGATGAGGAAATAGGCCTACCAACGCATTTGTATTCCAAATATCCCCCGAATCTCCAATCCCAGAGTCAGAGTCAGAGTCAGAAATTTTGTAAAGGGCCTCAATCCCACTCCCTAAGAGTATCAGGTTCAACCAAAATAATGTCAAACTCCTTGAAGCCCCTGTCTGGTACATCACGTTAATCATCCTGACTAACAATCTTCACTTACACCTTGAAAGCAGTAGCCATCCTGAACTAAAATGCTGTCCCACCTGTAATTTGCACCATATGCTTTCTCTCAATTGCTAATTACCTGACCTATGCTTTCAAACCCCTTCGGGCCGTTGAATTCAACTTGGTTTTCTCATAGGAAAACAAAAATTGCAGCTACATCCGTGCTATCACTGGGCCACTCCTTCCCATCAACCAACGGTGGGGAAAAGAGGATCATCAGTTCCGGATCGATGTGATCCCGGGAACCTTCGGAGAAGAAAAAGAAAAAAATTATAAAGGTGTTAACTACGGGGGAATATCTGGTTCAGCGGCTTGCTGCCACCTATTAAATACTTGTCCATCGGTGTTCCTTTTATACTTTTATTCCAGCTCGACTGTATATACAGATATGATGAAACAAATTTATGTTATAGGTGGGCGGACAGGAAGCAAAATAGGTTGGCATGCTGGTCTTTTTGCATCACTTTTTATATCTCCAGCATTGCAGTGATTGCTGTAGTTAAGTTGAACGCACAGCTTATTCTGGCATTTTTGTCTATTTTTCTTCATCTCGTTTTCGTTAAGTGAAATCATTCGTGCGCAGTTGTAACATTAACCCCTGAGCAATCCCTTTTAATAAGCGAGATCATCCTTCGAGTCTTCCCAGTAACATGAACAATTCAGGGCTATTAGGCTCAGAACCATTAAATTATTTTCTAAAAACATTTATTATATGCATAACCGAATTATTTTAATTTCATAGTTCTGTCCTATTTGCGTCTAAATCGGGATGTGGTCAGAAAAGTAAGGACTCGGTCGCCGGTTTTCAGCGTGTCAAGCCCTCTAATATAGTGAGCATTCAGTGTAATTACAGCGTGTGTATCCCTGTAATTTAGCGAGTCGACACTGTAATACCTTACCTGATCAGTATTAAGTACGCTAGGAGGCTTGATTGCAGCTTCTTTTCTTTCAGAGTCTTCTACATTGCTGTAAATCAATTATAAATTACTTAGAATGCTTCTCAGCGTTTCTCTAGAGCATGATAAAGTTCGCGCAATAGTTGTAACAGGTAATCTCACCAACTATCGTGGGCAAGGGTGGTACGCCGACCTAAAAACATCCGTATTTTGGTACGCATCCATTCCAACAAAGTCATCATGTCTTGCAATTGATTTCTCAGGTGTCACATATTTCGAGCTACTTAGTTCCAACCAACCAGAGAACCAATTATTGTTGTAGTCGCACGAAAGTGCAATGTCTTTTGTAGTGATACTACTCGCTAAATTACAGGGCCTTGTACACTGTATTTTAGGGACACCACCGCTCGAACTTGGTAATACCTACCCACCTTTATATATTGGTAGGTAACAATTCTGGCTTGTAAATTTTGTTCTTGCGCATTGGAAAAATTACAGGGGCGTCAATTGCATATATATAGGAATTGGAACTTGATTAGACTGAAAATTGAAATGAAGAAGTAGTGGAATTCTAATACAATTAATAGGTATAACACGACAATAATCGTTCGGTGGTGATAACTATAAGTGTTGAAAAAGAAATTTAGTACTTTTACTGAATTTTATCTCAGAGCTCTTTAATGAATAGTTAGCGTGTTGATTTGTCTATCTATGCTCTACAATTAAGTTAAAATAACGCGTATAACATTTTAAAAAACATAGATTATTTTTGTTTCTAGAACCATACAAAAGAAGATAAATTTAGTTGCTTCCAGCTTTATCAATTATACGAAGTCATATTTCTTTTTAGGAAAAGGTTAATGGCTCCCGAATCTGACAATAGAATATTTGAAAGGACACTTAATTAGTTCGAAGAATTTTACATAAAAAACATTATTTTTTGATTTACAAGAGCTTTATCAAGAGTGCATATTAATTGAACTGTAATTTAACCTTCATACCTATTACAATCATTCCTTAAGCTCCTGCTTATGAAATATCCCTAAAATTTAACGTTAGTTCTAGCATCTCTAGCATCTCTAAAGCTAGCACTTGAAACTTGCCGTCAATCTCAGGCATCTAATATGCCCTATACCTGCAGAAAAATCCTCCTCTTGGGTTTATGGCCTCGGGATTGTCAATTATCCCATACATCACATAGCTGAAATGGTCTCTGACTTGTTATGCATTATATCGTCAGTGCACTGTCTCCTTTCTCTGCATAGTTTTAGACAGTTGGGTCTCCGAATCCTCACCCCATATTCCAAAATTGGACTTCCGCAAATTTCACAGAATTCTCGATGCAATAGACTTCCCGAACCATTGTCGGCTTCGTGGGTTTTTGGGTTGCCCTCCGTGGTTTTAAACGCGGCAGCGGGGATTTTGGTTGTAAGGCCGTAATTCGTCCCGAAGAATTCTGGCGAGGCTCTGATGGATATCATTGCAACGAGGGACTCTTGGTCGTATAGATTACCTTGCAGTTATAGCAGTGGAATAGAGATGTTCTGGCTCCTTCTGGGGAGATATCAAATGCGTATTTGACCGCGCGGCAGTAGCAGGATCCTGTATAATGCATCTTGCTCAGCTAGGGGCTTTTTGCTCTTTGCTACTTGAGAATTTGAAGATGTGTTTCTGTTAAAATCCGTTCCCAAATGACAACACGCGGCCTTAGTATCAGTTGCATTCGACGATCTTATAGCTTAGATACAAAGGTACTTCCCATCCTAAACATTCTGCAAATCCCTATCCTGGCCTTAGTAAATTTCTTTGCAATATCTTCTTTCTTTAATTATTGGGCGGTACGAAGCATTATTCAGGGGTCTGTGATAGGTGAATGAGAGAGTGACGTTGTCGGTTGGTAACAATGACGTTAACAATAAAATAGATGCATGATTCTTTATCATCGCCATATCTATTTTTCAATGTCCATTCCAAAAGAATCAACTCAAGCCAGTTTCTATTTGAAAATCTGCATGAGCGGAAAACAGTCGAGCCATGTCTGGCAAAGTCGAAGACAAGAGAGGAAATACTATCAGTGAGGGAAATAGGGTCTTCACTAAAACCAGAGGTGGAAAGAGGGAGGGAGAGGTTAGTTTCTTCCTCGCAAGTCATGGATCTCCATTTTTAATTTTATAGGTCGAAGAAATTGTGATGACGACAGAAGAAGCCGACGAGAAGAACGTCAAAAACCCTCCTAAAGGTTCGAAAATAACAAAAATTATATTGTCAGGCCAGTCGAAAAACTAATAAAACCAGTTCTATTCCACGATCAGCACGGTCACAAAGTTGCACATAACCCCGAAACGCTCGAGAATTTGGATACGAAAAAGAAATAATAGCTGCCCTTGGGTATTTTCTAGCTGGGCGTATTTAGCCAGCTATCTTGCTAAGTGTATCAGCCATGTTTCATGTTCCATCCCTTCAGCAAGCGAACTGAGAATTTGTATTGTGGTCACCGGTCTGGGCGATATGAATAAACGAAACAGGACCCGAAGGATTCGTGTTGTATAGCTTGCGGTTACTGCGAAGAGGCATGAGAGAAAAAAGATACTCATGAATTATAAGGTTATTTAAGCAGCCTAAGATCTTGCAAACTACCATTATACCCCAACCTGAGAATTTTTGCACACCCCTCTTTGCATTCATGAGCATGGATGGGTAGTACCGCCCCTGTTCTGTGGAAGAGCCGAAGCCAAAAGGGCAACTCACGAGCTCCGGGATTCCGGCTCAATTAGTGTCCGTGCCTATCCAAAGAAGCAGCTCAAAATGCACATTTGCGATAAATGTAGTTGGCTTCTACTTGGCTTCTCATTTGAAATATAAGATATAATTGAGACGCAATGCGCTGGATCAAGGTCTTGTCCATCTGCCGCTCGCAGCCACCGCCGTCATGACCCTCCCCTCTCAAACGTGGACCCTCGTCCGAAAGAACCTCTTGATCGCATTAAACCGACATTGTTTCGCGACAATAATTCGAGCATTCGTCCTCCCCGTCGCGCTCACGATTTTCCTAAGCTATGCTAGGAACCTCTTCATCCCACCTTCAAACTATGGCATTGGATCTGGACATCCAATTCGTAGCTTGGCGGAGGGTCTCGAAGCTTCAGAGGGTGGAAGAAATACGGTGGCGTTCGTTAACAATGGATTGGCTGGCGGCGCCATCGACAGTGTGATTGACGTGGTGGCGCAATCTGCTGTTCCAGCTGGCAAGAATGTCGTTCGCTTGAATTCAGAGACACAACTGCTGGATGTCTGCAAAAGCAGTCTGAGGGGTGCGACCTCGTGCTACGGCGCGGTGGTCTTTGAATCCTCTCCGACTGAAGGATCTGGCGGTCTTTGGAACTACACACTACGAGCTGATGGCGCGTTTGGCGAAAAAATCGACGTTGGAAAAACAACAAACGATGCCGAAATATATCTCCTTCCCCTTCAACGAGCGATCGACTCCGCCATTGCGCGTCTCGACACCTCTGCCATTCCTCTTCCCGATGTTGTTCTTGAATACCCGTACACGAGCATCACTCAGGCGCAGAGAAACACGAATATTCGAGTCAACTACCAAGGCGCTATTATAAATGTTCTTGGGGTGGCTTTCTTGATTGGAATGGTTGGAGTTACATACCATATGACTGGCTTCATTGCCTCGGAACGGGAGGTGGGAATGTCTCAGTTGATTGAAGCCATGATGCCAAATCTTTCTAGATGGCAACCTCAATTTGCCCGCATATTGAGTTACCACCTCGCTTTCGATATGATTTACATACCTGGGTGGATTATCATTGGCCTGGTGCTAGGAGTTGGAGTCTTTGCTCAAACTTCCAAAGCAATCGTAGTCATCTATCACCTCCTTGTGGGCCTTTCACTGGCATCCTTTTCAATCCTCGGGGCTTCTTTTTTCAAAAAGGCACAATTGAGTGGCATCACTCTCGCGATCATAACTCTACTTTTTGGAGTTCTTGCTCAAGTGATTGATAAAACAAATTCGGGAACAGTCGCCATCCTCAGCTTGTTGTTCGTTCCTTGCAATTATGTATATTTCATCGTTTTTATGGCCCGATATGAACGGCAGGACCTAGCTACAGATCTAGTGCGATCTGCTCCTGATAACCCTTGGGGCCTTCCTGGGATAGCATTATGGGTGTTTCTCATTGTACAGATATTTGTGTATCCCATTCTCGGTGCGGTGATTGAAAGGAATCTCTATGGAACTGCATCAAAGGGGCGATCTATTGTTGGGATGACCTCGGGTCCCGATTATCCTACAGATGGTGAGACAATTCGTCTGCAAAGCTTTACGAAACACTACCGTCCGAACTGGTTCCGTCGCAATGTTCTCCGATTTGCCAAAGCCCCGAAACCTACCGTCGTCGCAGTTGAAAATTTGACATTCAGTGCAAGGAAAGGGCAAATTTGTGTGCTGCTTGGTGCGAATGGAAGTGGGAAATCGACGACTCTGGATGCTATCGCTGGTCTGAACACTGTTACGAGCGGATCAATCACTGTCGATGGTACTGGAGGCCTCGGAATCGCACCCCAAAAAAATGTTCTTTGGGACGAGTTGACTGTTGAAGAACACATCAAGATTTTCAACCATTTGAAATCACCACGTCAATATGACTCGACAGAAGTCATTCAAGAATTAATTAAGGCTGTAGACTTAGACCGTAAGATTGGAGCAAAATCCAAAACATTGTCGGGAGGACAGAAACGGAAACTTCAACTTGGCATGATGTTCACTGGTGGAAGTGCGGTATGCTGTGTGGACGAGGTTAGCAGCGGTCTGGACCCATTGAGCAGACGCAAAATTTGGGATATTCTATTGGCTGAGAGAGGAGCTCGGACGATTATTCTCACGACCCATTTCCTCGACGAAGCTGATCTCCTGTCTGATCAAATTGCAATTCTTTCCAAGGGTACTCTTCGAGCTCATGGATCATCTGTCGAGTTGAAAGACAAGCTTGGTGGCGGATACCGCATCCATCTCCTTATGGGCCCAGGAAACAATTCTGCGCCAGGCATAGAGGGCGTCACTACACATACGACGTTTGGACAAACGACATATATCGCTGCTACATCGCAACAAGCTGCCCAGATCATTAAGCGCCTGGACGCCGAGGGCCTGAATGACTACCAGCTCTCCGGACCAACAATCGAAGATGTATTTCTCCAACTTGCAGATGAGGTTCGACTTGAAAGCAGTGCTAATTCAAGTCGCGAAGTTTCTGACACCGAGACTGGTCCTAATGACGATAATTCACCCCGAACGGCACAGCTTGCGGACACTGCACAGGACGAGAAATCAAGATTTTCCCAGACCGATGAGAAAGAAGCCCCCAGCGCAGCCGTTGTTGGTGTCCGAGACACCAAGAACGGCATTGAGTTACACACAGGCCAACCCATTGGAGCTATTCGCCAATGCTGGGTGTTATTCCGCAAGAGGTACACCATCCTAACACGAAACTATCTCCCATATGCAGCAGCATTCATCATCCCAGTGATTGCAGCAGGCTTGGTGACACTTTTCCTGAAAGGCTTCGAGGGAGCCGGTTGCTCACCTGCGCAGACAGTATTTGTCTCCGATGTCGAAGACTTGACTTCCCCCGACGCTTTTAGTCTTGTCGTGGGCCCGTCATCTCGAATTTCCAATGGTACTTTGACTTCATTGTTTAGTCCACTTTTACCGTCGCCTCTACCTCTACTACCCCAGCAAGAAATCAGCCAGGCTCTCCACACTGTTGATAGTCTGGTTGCCTTTAACGAATACATAAATGCCAATTTTGGCAATGTCACGCCTTCGGGCTTCTATCTCGGGAGCGGTGACGACTCAACCACGCTTACCTACCAAGGCGATGGGGATATCTACAACGCAATCTTTGGTCAAAACATCCTCAACGTCATGCTTTCAAATATCAGCATCGGGACTCAATATTCCTCCTTCGATATACCTTGGGCTCCATCCACCGGCAAGACGCTGCAGCTGGTGGTCTATTTCGGTCTTGCCATGGCAGCTTATCCAGGATTCTTCTCACTATATCCAACTGTCGAAAGAACGCGAAATATCCGAGACCTCGAGTATTCCAACGGTGTTCGATCATTACCTCTCTGGTTGGCATATCTTGGCTTTGACTTCCTAATTGTGCTTGCATCTAGTGCCCTCACTGTCATCATCTTCTCAGCTGCATCTTCCGTCTGGTATCATGTTGGGTATTTATTTGTCATCTTTGCTCTATTCGGCATGGCTTCGATTTTACTGGCATATGTCGTTTCTTTATTTGCTCGGACCCAGCTGTCGGCCTACGCATTTGCAGCTGCTGGTCAAGCTGTCCTATTCCTAATCTATTTGATCGGGTACTTGTGCACCCTGACATATGCGGTAAGTTTTCTCGATGGAATTGAAACAGGGTGGACATTGGACTAACTTCGCACAGCCTGTCAATAAGATCGATGACTACCTTCTCATCGTCCACTTCACAATCTCTATTGTCACGCCGATGGGAAGCTTGATCCGCTCTTTGTTTGTCGCCTTAAATATCTTCTCCACGACCTGCTCTGGTAGAGAACTAGCCACATACCCAGGTGGGCTTCTCCAATACGGTGGTCCAATCCTCTACCTCATTGTGCAAATTTTCTTCCTCTTCGCCATCCTGCTCTGGTACGATTCCGGATCTGTGCTAGCATGGTATCGTAGAGTTAGAGGAGTTCCAGCTGTTCGACCCGACACGGCTGGCCTCGAGGAAAGGTCCGATGAGCTGGAACGTATCAGCAGTTCCAATGATGGATTGAGGGTTTTAAGTCTCACAAAGTCTTTTGGGTCAATGACTGCGGTGGAGAATATGACGTTTGGCATCAAGCGGGGAGAAGTCTTTGCATTGCTTGGACCAAATGGCGCAGGGAAATCAACGACGATATCTCTCATCCGTGGTGATATTCAGCCTTCGAAGAATGGAGGTAGCATTTTCGTAAGTTTTCTTTCTCGTTTATTTTTGGCGTCAGTCTCCCTCTACTCTAGGCTGAAAGCTAACTGGTTCAAAGGTTGAAAACGTCGATATAAGTCGGCAACGTGCAAAAGCTAGATCACATCTTGGTGTCTGTCCACAATTTGACGCCATGGATCAGATGACAGTTCTGGAGCATCTCCAGTTCTACGCCCGAGTCAGAGGTGTTCCCAACATGGAGCACAACGTCGACGCCGTGATCAAAGCTGTTGGGCTTCAAGCATTTTCATCCCGAATGGCAGCTGAGCTATCCGGTGGAAACAAACGGAAACTCTCCTTAGGAATTGCTTTAATCGGCAATCCAACTGTCTTGCTTCTCGACGAGCCAAGTTCTGGAATGGACGCGGCTGCGAAACGAGTCATGTGGCGGACACTAGCCTCGGTTGTACCTGGCAGATCACTCTTACTCACAACACATAGTATGGAGGAAGCCGATGCGCTTGCTGATCGTGCTGGCATAATGGCAAAACGTATGCTAGCTGTGGGGACGAGCGATTATTTGAGGCAGAAACATGGGGATGCGTATTACGTGCATCTGGTGATGAAGTCAGCACCACATACAACTGATGAGGAGATTACTCGACTGAAAGCTTGGGCTATGGAGCAATTTCCAGGCGCGGAAATTGAGGAGAAAACGTACCATGGGCAGCTTCGGTTTTCCGTTCCTTCTAAAAAGGAGCGCGCCAAGGAAATCGAAAGTGTTGGGGTTGCTGAAGCAGATTCGATAGGTGGGGGTTGCGAACCTATGCGAGCAGCCCACGGTGGAATAGGCTCGATAATTACGGTGCTTGAGGATCATCGAGAGGAGCTTGGATTGGAACACTATTCAGTCAGTCCAACAACACTTGATCAGGTATTCCTGAGTATTGTTCAGAAGCATAATGTTGAGGAGGAGGGGTACTCGCCTGATAAGAAGAAAAGATTTCTCGAATTTTGGAAGAAGAGTTGAATATAGATTTCCTCGAAAGAGAAGAGACAATAAAGATGAAGAATAATTCAATAAACCACTAGTCTTTGCTGCAACTAATATTTCATTCGTAATTGGGTGGAGAATAAGCAAGGGGTAATAAGGGGGCCAGGAGTACACACGTGATAGCGAGTTGACGCGATCTGAACGCGTCTCTCTACTTTTCCGTCCAAACGTTCTCCACAACTTCTGTTTGCTTTTTCCATTCGTCCCCCTCTTCTCTCCTCACCCACTACTCTTTAAATTATTACTCCAAGTCAATCAAACTTCTGCCTCCATTAATTCTTCCCAGAGCTCAGCCATAAGAGTCCACAAAAAGCGAAATATGCCAAGCAAACGCACGAAGTTCCCCAGCTCGAGCAAGACCACCGTCTACTCCGCAATCGACGGCGAAGTCTTCACGATCTGGACGACCCATCCACGCGAAGATTTCGAAGAATCAAAACTAATTGCACAACTGGGCCAAGAACGCGCGCAGTGGAAAGCACGACTGACACGCAAAAAGTAAGAAATGTGCAGAACCGATTGAAGCGGGACATATCGTAGAGATAAAGGGATGGTCAGACGCCGCCGGATAGCACAGAACATGATCCTCAGGGACAACAATATTCATCGTAGGGTGATGAGGAAGAGGAGGGACACGAGCGGAATTTGGAAGATTATATAGGAGAAAGAGTGGAGGGGCTGTGGGAGAATGTGAGGAGTGAAGATGCAGAGAGGATTTTGAGGTTGGAGGATGCATTGACGAATAAGGAGGATGAGGTTTTGAGGCTGCAGGAGGTTATAAGGTTCAGTGATGTTACGGCGACGCAGTTGAGGGAGAGGATTAAAACTTTGGAGGCGAGGATGAGTGCGGTGAGGTAATTGCTTGAGGAGTGAGACGATTTCGTAGGCGGGTCCTGGGTGATGGTTGAAAAGCGTGGGTGTTTCTGTCAAAGGTCAATATCCTTCGAAATTTCAAGTTTGCGCTGGCGTCAGGGTAGAAGGTTTGCTATGGAATTTCTGGCTTGCAAGAAGTTCATCGTTACTACAACAATCTTATGCTTCCACTGTCTCCGGCTTAGTGGCGTCTCTTTTGTCCTTGCTAGGACTGTGGGTATTCTGCCTTGGGTCTATCCAAGCAGTTAGAAATGCAAAGTTGCACCGCCACCCACTGCGCCTTTCCCCCAACGACACCGTCACGTAGATCTCTCTGCATGCACAGCCACGGAACCTCGATTTCAAATTTCTATCGTTGCCTAGGGCCTGAAACTTTTCCATTTTAGTTCTTCTTTCTGCTCAATTCTTCATCAAGTCCCTTTTATGGTATCCTAGCGTCTTCTAAATATGTTGATACCAGGTGTTATATATGCACCGTTGGACGTAGCATCAAAAGACATACGGCTTCTCCGCTTACTCGATCGCCAAACTCCAGGACTACCCTCATGCGAAATATTTAACGCATCGTTGAGCAACGATATTACTTATGAAGCACTGTCTTATCCATGGGGAGATCCCAAATTGCGAGGGAGTATCTTACTCAATGGAATTATCACATCCGTGACTGAAAACCTCGCGAGAGCCTTAGAGGATATCCGCCTCGATCAAGACATTCGAGTCCTTTGGGCGGACGCCTTGTGTATTAACCAGGACGATACGACAGAGCGCAATCACCAAGTCAAGCAAATGGGAACTATCTACCAGAAAGCTGAAAGAGTAGTGGTCTGGCTAGGGCGACCGAAGATTTCTGGGGAAGTGGCCAAGCCATCGGTTCTTGATTCTCTCCAGACTCATTTCAACCTTGGACTTAAGTACTCAGCATTTCAACCCACGCTTAAAGCGCAGTGGCTAGAACTGACTGCGCTTTGCGAGCTACCGTATTGGCGCCGGTTATGGATCGTTCAGGAGATTGGGCTCGCTTCAGATTTACATGTTTATCATGGGCGATCTTATCAAGATTGGAAGTTGTTTTCAAAAATAAGGGAGAATGTAGAACGGACAAAAAATCAACCCGACCTTCATCAATCTCTTCAAGGAATTGCCAAGACGATAACAGAGAGTGTGCCTGGCAGACTCGATCAGCAAAGGGAATTCAGACAGCCACTATGGTTGAAGGAACTGCATGCTGCTGCCCGACACCTGTTTTCGAAATCACAGACTGTTGCAAAGGCTGCCAAAATATTGTCGGAGATATCGAAATTCTCACGTGCATCTGAAACAACACCCAGTGAGCGACATAGAAAAGGTCGGCCATTGCATTTAAGCAGAACTGGTCCAGCACTTACACAACACTCTACATCACACATTTTGAAACAAGGAACCCTTGGATTTGAGTTTATAACTATTCTTGCTGAATGGGACCCGAAGTGGATCCTCAAACAGGATTCATTTCCCTTCTCGAGGGTTCTCCGCTTTATCGCAGACGAAGACCTTGAAAGCACACAGTACACCAACCCGAAAAACAATATTGAAATACCATGTTTGCTTCCACTGAATCCAGATTTCGCTGAGACGTATCACCTCCTTCCAAGAAATCTCGAGTATGTGAGGGAGCATGAGCGTCAAGGATATCATGCAGAATTGAAGAAGATTTGTAACAAATTAGTAAAGCTACTATGGTACTCGGGATTTGGACATCTGCCCCACCTAGCCAGTCAATTCAAAGAGGACCAAATGGTTTTTCTACCGTGGCGTAAGAAACTCGAAGTGTCGGGCCACAAATTGAAGCTCCGCCGGGAGGAATTGAAAAGGATGGACAGGACACCCTCGAGTGGTCTTGAAGAAGCGATAAAACAGGGAGATGAAGAGGATGTGCTTGGTCGACAGAGAGAGGATGATCGACGGAAGGAGGATGATGTTCGAAGGGAAGAGCTTAAAACGATAGAACGCGAACATCTGCACATAAAATTGATGGAGCGAGGGCTAAACCAATTATATTCCAAGCATCAAGAGGTCGCTGAATACCTGGACGCTTGCCAAAAGTTCAATACGAATGTTCAGAACTTTGTCAAGCAACTGGAGTCTGATGCTGAGAGTCACCAACCCGCTTTCCTCCTTTGCACTTTGTTGGAGACGTGCGAAAGATCCCTTTGTCACGATTCAAGAGACAAGGTATATGGACTTCTTGGACTGGCAAGTGATGTCAAGGATGAAGACCTGCTAGTAGACTACTCGAAGTCTATGTTTGAACTATTCTGGGATGTTGCTCGACTCGCTCAGAAGCAAGGGGAAGCTCGGGAAGGAGGCAGAGAGGAGCATGTGGACATTGTAGTATCGCATAAGGCTGGGCTGATACGGTTCGGTCAGATGTTGCAAAGGTCACTAGGTGGTCCATTTTTGATCGATGGGATGTTTCAGCAGCGTGTGGGCTACACAGAGCACAGCTTTCCAGCGCCTTTCAGCCTTGTGGGCTTTGCCACAGGGACTGTCTTGTTGTTGGACTCTGGAAATGGCCTGAGTCCGAGTCTTGTGAAAACACTGAAACAATACTTCAGACGGGAAACAGGCTGGGGTACAAGTGATGATATGGTGGAGGCCGCACTGAAGCAGCTACAAGACACAAATCATGATCTCATCCATCCTTTCACGACGGGTTATAGCTATGGCTCTACACAACCTGGGGTTCAAAACTGCTTCCAGATTCCCAATATACGTGCGGCAAAAGCGAAGTCCGTTAGGAAGCAACCTGTTTTATTTGTTGAGGATAGCGGTCTAATTGGACTAGCTCCATACAATACCCGAGACGATGATCTACTTGTACAGTTCTCCAACTGCGATGTCGCCGCGATTGTTCGTCCATCCGTGGAAGATGAGACAAAGTTCTTGTTAATTGGCAGGGCAGTAGTCGCGAGGCGATTCGGCGAGACGAGAAAGACAGTGAGTGAGTCTTCGGCCGAGCTGTTCAGATATAATGTCCCCGAACCATCGAGACTTCTAGCTAGTGAGGGAATATTGTTCTGGATCGATCCAGTGACATTACAAGAATTAACATGTCCGGTTGGCGAGGAGAGAGAGTATAGTTTTGATACTTTATTAGTGTAATTTAATTCTGTTTAATCCCACTTCAACATTTTCAATGGATTGATGTGGCCCTAGACGTGAGAATTGTAATTTTGGAAACCAATATAAATAATCATTGGCATCACTTATATAATACGTGGCGTATGCCGTATACAAGAACAAGAAGACACCTAACAAGTGCAACAGTGATAGGAGAATAAATCCATCCCAGCCTGAAAGATTTCCTAAACGAGTCACTATCGTTCACATGAGGGAAATCACTTTCAGGCACAGTCCTATCCAAGAACAAACACAAGGGCTCCCATCCATCGCCCAAACTAAACTCCAGAAATTTTCTCTCCCCCAAAACTGCCAGATTCCAGATCAGCTTGTTATGATCCTCGAAGACTTCAGTTCCGCGGCGGGCAATGCTTCCGTGAAAGTAATACTGAATGACAATGTTAAGCAGTCGAAAAAGGGATTTCCCATGTGCATCCGCGAACAGAAGTTCAAACCGCAGAACCCGCGATGCAAGCAAAGAATCTATAGTACGTAGCATAGACCTCTGCCAGCTTTCAGGGGATCGTGTTGTCAGGATGATCTTCGCATGCGGGTACGCAGTAATTAGTTCTGGCGCGAAGCAGGCAGCTGGAATGTCTGTGGCAGCCTGCCTGGCTTGTTAGTTCGCTTTTCTTTGTGCCATATTTCAAACTTCTACCTATGTTATCATCTCCCAGTAAACCATCCCAGTCCGAAGAGGTCAATCGCTGGGGCTTATCTTTTTTAGGTCCGTACTTCGCGTCTAAAGCCTGAATCCACAGTTCCGAATGTGAAACATTTTGTGGAACTTCAAAGAAGTGATATACTTTGTTATAACCCAGTTCCTCCAGAGCCAGTTTCATCGCTAAGAAGTATTAGGTTCAAATCTATAGTTGAGATTGTAACTAGGCTTACACATTGTACCTGTGCGACAAAGACCTAGCACGAGAATCTCCATCTTGGCCATGATACAATAACAATAATACCTCGGGCAGTGGTTTCTATATTAGAAAACCTTAGTTGAATACAGGCGACTTTTAAGATTATTAAGGACATAGTGAGGTGATAAAGTCATAAACGAGACGACCAAGGGGCCTCCACAGGCCGTGCCTCCACTGAAGCAATTTGTCATCGCCATTTGGCATTAAGACACTCCAAATTTAGACTATTGGTAACGAAGACCGTGCCCCGAGATAATTCTCCTGCTTTTCTTTTGAGGTAGGCAGCAGCCTATGCAGAGCCTCCACTTCAATGACGCCTCTGCTTCCTGTCAACTGGCAATTGGCGAGTAAATAACTCAAGACATTGGAGAAAAGCCTCCCCGAGGCAGCATACGATCGTTAAAAAAGATGAAAAGAGTAATTGGATACACAAGTGTCCCGTAGCCATGGGGGGAGTTGGCGATTGGGGTAATGTGTCTTATTTTCTACTCAAATGTAGGCAGAAGGTCGTTGATATCTCTTCCCTCATTAGAATCTTATTGCAAGCAGCCAGCTACAAAGGTAATGCAATACCTCTCTCTTTTCCCTGACTAGTCAGCCTCCGATTCCATAAGCTCGCATCCGAAAAGTGTTTTCTCGCGCTCCATACACCTACCATCGAATATCCTCATCATAAACTCTGAGACGTGCAGCTAATCCCCAAAGCCATCCACATCCGATCAAACATCAAGTCAAATTTCACTTCGCCATGGGTGGGGCCAGCAGTCATATCGTGGATATGGAGCGAGAACGACGTCTCAGTCAGAAGCATGAGAACAAGCGACGAGAACGCTAATAGAGAGATGAATGGATCCGAGGGCATAGGGTCGGAGCGAAGGATAAAAAATGGTGGAATGCAGGGTGGTGGTCTCTCTACACCTGGTGGAAGGAGCGTGGGGCTTGGAAGGGGGAGCTAGAGAGGAGGAAAGGAGGACAGGGGGTGCAGCAGAGTGGAGGTCCTGATGAAATTCTTTTGACGGCGCCTCATCAAGATTGATTTTATTGCAGATAGAAAATTTGAGTACACAGACACTGAGAAAAGAGAAGCGTGTAGAAGAATACGAATAGCACAAATGTGCCTCATTTGACATCACCTTTTTCCTCTTTATATTTGAAGACTCTTTCTCCTTTTAGAGTAGACTATAAGTAGAGGTGGGCAATGCCACACCACGAATTGACAAGCTTACACTTGAATATCCTGCAACCAATCCCCAATTGCAATCCCGACCCAAAGCCCAAATCCCAGTTCAAAGCCATAACGAATACATATCAATCCCTCTCCATCCCCTCGCCCATCCCCAACAACTCCCTCAACTCTTTCGGGACTTCATAAACCCTCTCAACAGGCATCAACCCCCTCTCAACCAAATCCTCCACCCCAACCTCCCTATCCCCCTCTACTACCTCCTTAAATCTCAACGCCCTCTCCGTCACATCCTCAATCCCCTCAACCCACTCTTCCGCCCACTTCCCACTCAACCCCCTCCCAATCCCAATCTGAATACTCCTATACCCCAACGCGCCCAACCGTGGACTCCTCTCCGGATCCCACTGCACCCTCACCTTCCTCGCCTTCTCCTCGTTTGTCAACGCTTCGTTGCGACACACGGCCGCTTGTCTCAATAAATTAAGGAAATTCTCATGCGTCATTTTGAGGGCCAAGATGCGCGATTGCCTAGAGTCTTTGAGTGAGTACCCAGAGCGGTAGAGCATCCAGCACCAGCTGGGTTTAATCCATGTCATGCGGTCGTAGGAGAAATCTGGTGAGGCGGTGAGGTTTTGAGATGCTACGGCTGCTGTGGCGATAGATTCGGAGTACGCTTGATAGACGGTGATTGTTTTGTCGTCGTAGTAGGCGCGGATTTGCCTATATGGAATAGGAGTAGCGCTGCGATCGATTGTTGCCATGTTTTCGGCGTAAACTTGTAAAAGTGCCGTATGTGTTGCGTGTCCTGATTCTTGAACAAGATATCCGAAGAGAAGATAAAATAAGAAGTTTATAGATCGGAAATTGATTTCTTATCGGAAACGGGCTCAGTATTTATGAAATCGTGTTCATGGTGAGAAGGCAGTGTTTGAGTCACTTGCCGAAAGAGGGCTACTGTAAGACACAGCCACCACACACAGCGAGGAGAAAGAGTCATTGGCTTGCAGTTTCAGAATGACTCGATTTTCTCTTGGCGAATATTTAGTTTAAGTAAAAGACAAGAGAACTAAGTAGGTATAGCTGATTATTCGTGTCTTGGCTTAGAAAATCAATTTTAACTTCTCGTTCAGTTGCCTCTCTTGCCTTGGGTACCTTTCCTAGATTCTCGTAGAAATTGTTTTCCGGCTAGAAGCTTCTCTCCTCCTACGGGCATCTCCTATCGAAGGTGTCTCTTATTACGAGTGCCTCTTCTAGATTTCTCGTAGAAGCGCAGCTCGTGTAGTTAGTAGTGCCTTTTCTAGAGTCGAGTAAGAATGTCTCTCCTCCCACAACTATATCTCCCAGATTTTACACAGAAGTGCTGTTCCTCGTATAATGTACAGTACCTTCACTCGCGCGTAAATTATTGCTTTATATAGTGTTGAATTTGTTGATCTTACGACAAAGGCCAGTCCTATCAGCGCCCACCTCGGCCACGTCTCTCCATCATTTCAGCCCTCGCCCTGCCATTCCTATAAGTCATCCAAGCAACCCTTGCCTGGACACCGGCAAAAACAGCTGCTGCTATCGTAGCAACGAGTGAGGGAACTCCCGCCCCAATCGCAATCTTGTCCGAAGTGCTAAGTACTATATATCCACAAGCAAAGATCAGCAATCATCTCCATACTGCCTAATAAGCAAAAGAAAAATGTACGAAAAGCATACGTACCAGGAGGTGTCAAAGCGGAATTATTTGCACTCCCCACAACTGTCTGCAAATACGTCTTTGGCGGGAAACCACTCTGCGCGCAATAATCGGCCAAAACTCCTTGTAACTGATCATATTCCGGATCCGGCAGATCCTGCAATGTGGGAAGGTAGTTGCAATAGAGTAAGCTTTCTTTCCAGAGGGTGGTGTAGGTTAGGTTGAATGCGCCGCCGGCGCAGAGGCAGCTGGGTGTGTTGCATTGGACTTGGTAGCTTAAACCGTAGTATTGGTCCCAGCCTGGGGGTTTCTTGTCGGT